>LOJH01019052.1:0-21425 GCA_001685095.1 Ellobius talpinus | reverse complement strand
TCAAAGAAAAGAAAAGAAAAGGATAAGCAAGATTAATGAACCCTTAGCCAAATTAACCAAAATACTCAGTAAGCAGATTCTGTGAGTTCAAGGCCAGCCTGGTCTATATAATGAGTTCCAAGTCAACCAGGGATACTAAGAGAGACCAGGGCTGAGAAAACTTGTTAAAAAAAGAAAAAGAAAAAGGAAGAAGAAAGCCTGATGTAACAATTAGTGCTGGTAAGGATGTGAACAAAGGAAACACTTACCCAGTGCTGGAAGGAACATAAATCTGATTCCTTAAGAAGCCAGTGCTGATCTACCTTGTAATCCATCCATATCACTCTTGCATATCAAGAGATTGCAGAGACTTGCATGTCATGTTTATTATAGCAGTGTTCAAACACAACGAAGGTGTCCAGCCGTAGAGGAATGGAAAAGGAGGTTGTGCTACATATACACAGTGGGGTTTTTCATCCATAGAGAACAAAGTCTTCATTCCCAGGAAAATGGATACAACTTGAGAAAACCGCATTAAACCAGTCTGAAAAAGATAAGCTTCATGCTTTCTCCCATATGTGGATTTAGTATGGATACATAAAATAGCACACATGTCCAAATCGAAGGGAAGAAAGGAGCTTTCTAAGACAGAACAGGACAGGAGAGAGGCAAGGAAAGGAGCAGCATGCAGTGTGAAGAGGAGCACACTCAACCTCACAGCACTCTGGGAAGGACAGGAGCAGAGTGAAGAGGAGCACACTCAACCTCACAGCACTCTGGGAAGGAAAGGAGCAGAGTGAAGAGGAGCACATTCAACCTCACAGCACTCTGGGAAGGAAAGGAGCAGAGTGAAGAGGAGCACACTCAACCTCACAGCACTCTGGGAAGAACAGGAGCAGTGTGAAGAGGAGCACACTCAACCCCACAACACACAGGGAAGGACCGGAGCAGCATGGAGTGTGAAGAGGAGCACACCCAACCTCACAACACACAGGGAAGGACAGGAGCAGCATGGAGTGTGAAGAGGAGCACACCCAACCTCACAAAACACAGGGAAGGACAGGAGCAGTGTGAAGAGGAGCACACTCAACCTCACAGCTTACTGGGAAGTTGTCTTCATGTACAACAAATGTCCGCAGTGGGAAGTGTTTTAACTTTGTCATTTAAAACACTGGCCAAGCACGGGCAATGTGGCATAAGCCTGTAATCCCAGCACTTGGAAGACAGAGGCAGGAACATTACCAGCTGAAGTCCAGCCTGGGATGCACAGGTGTTCAGAACTGTGTAGTGTGCAGCCACTAAGGAAAAAGATTGAGTTTTGTTTAGTTAAGTTGACCAAGAGTTCAACCTAGCTATGGGTTTATGAGACCCAGTGTCTTGGGATCCTTAGACCTTTTCAAACCTTTTAGAGTAAAATATAGAGACCTGGACAGCCTAATGGTTTATCAGAAAACAACATCCATATACTTACCACAATATTGAGAAATAGGCTTGTGCTTGGCCCTCAGAAACATCTTTCTTACCTTTTCCAAAGAGCCATCCAATGTCCCAGCTTTTAAATTTGCATTTATTGTTTTGCCACATACTAATGGTTGTAGGGGCATTCATACTCCTAAGTAAAGCATGCTGTGATTTGCTAAGTTTTATTACTGTATACTGTTATATTTAATTAAATGAAATAACTAATTATCCATCCTAATATTAGAGTTCAAAAAGCCACAACATGTAATTCCTTTTTTACCTACAAACCTCATCTCTCTAATGAATATTTGGAATGATGTTTTCATTTATTAGGTTGATGCATTTAAAGGAGAGAAATACAGGTTCTTAAGTTTGGTGTGATTTTAGAATATTATCATAGAGCATTGGATCTGACAGCTCTGTAGAAAGGTGTGGAGGCAGCTGAAGGTGTTCCTCTGTTTGTATGTTACTGGAAAATACCAGAGGCCATGCCTCAAACCCCTCTGGCCTGATTTCTATGCTGTCACAGAGTGCCAAGACCATTTTGGGCAGAATAAGTGTGCCAAGTAAAAGGAAGATCATGTACTTGCATGCAAAGACCCTAACTATTCCATTAACTCTTGGTATTGATATTTAGACCTGTACAGTGTTTGAATTATAGAAAAAAGAAGTTCTTTTAAGCACAGGTTCTGGCAGAGACTGGGCAGACCTGCTGCCATTTCCCTAGAGCTCTCCCTTGAAATGGAAGATGTAATCTTGCCTTTGAGCTTAAGCTTAGCTGCCTGACACTTGTTGACCTCCAGAAAATTAACATGTGTGATCCACACAGCAGCTTTCCACAAGCCTTGAAAAGAAGACCTGGACACTTGGGGCTCACGTATGACCGGAAAGAAAAAGCAGCTTTTGCCCCCATCATCTTAGATCGGAGAGTACAGAGCCAATTTGAGCCCTCCTGAATCCAAGAGGCGTGCCAGCCAGCTCACAGCTTTGAGCAGAACTGCCCAACACTAGTCAACCAGAATCGTAATAATAAGGCCCGTCACTGTGAACCACTGACTCGCGGATCATTTTGCCATTGTGCACAGTAGTTATTTTGTAGTTACGATCAGAGTGGAGAGATTCCTCCCTCATCACTCCTGTCAGCAGAATGGACTTGGCTTCACTGACTTCACTCTGCATTTGTTCTAGGAAGTCAGATTCATATTCACGACATTTAGTTGCAAATTCTGACTATTCTGGTGACACTTTTCAGATATGTATGGTATTTAAGAGGGAGACCCAAGAGTAAATGAAGACATACATCCCTAGTGTTAAAGGAAGGAACTAGAATCAGCTAGGTGCTCCTTAGGAAAATGGCAGGCGTACATCTGTACCCAGGTTACACCTGCATTCATTGCAGGCATGCTAGTCTGGTTTCCTCAGATAAATGGGATGCTATACCTTGCAGCGTGGTACAGCCAAGCCACTGGCTCTTCAGATGTGAATATGTTCACATTACTGAAGAGGGACTTCGGCTCTACAAAGTAACTGTCACTGGCTTACATGTTTTCTAAGTATCTAGATGAATTCACACTCCCGTTGCCAGTGGGATTTGGACCGTATCTCCAGATACATGTCTTTTTAGATCTACAGCTTCATTTATCCCTAGCACCCACATGCCACTCACAACTCTCTGTAATCCTAGTTCCAAGGGATCCTATACCTTCTTCTGCCTCCTCAGGCACCAGGCATGCACGTGCTACATAGACATACACGGAAACAAAATACCTATACACATAAATAAGAAGAACATTAAACTGTCATCTTCACCAACACCACACCCTGGCAGCTTCTGACTTACTCATAGCACAGACTTCTGCAGCCTGTGTTTGCAGGCCAGTTCCTTATGTCTTAAGTGGCACAGTTGTGGTCACTGCCATTCTGAGACGTCTCAGATGGCACAGTTGTGGTCACTGCCATTCTGAGATGTCTTAGGTGGCACAGTCATGGTCACTGCCATACTGAAATGCCTTCAAAAATGCTCTTCTCATGCTTCTATCTCACACCTCAGTCATTACAGAACAGTAATGTCTTAAATGTGCACAGAGCAGGTGTTTCTGAATTCAAGATAATAAATGATGTGACACAATCTATTTGTTATGAGACCAAAATAGAATAAAGCAGAAAAAGCCAGTTATTAGATACTGATTCATTGATTTGCATAAAGCACTGCTTGGACTGCCTGTTTGCCAAGCATGACTTCACTTGCTAACTGGGACAGAATGACCTGGAGAAACAGCTGACTGCCACTTACTCTTCTGTGAATCGTGCTTGCGTGCCCACCTCACCTTGTGCCCGCCTCACCTTGTGGTTTTAGAGAAGACAATGAGACTGCAGACTAGACAGGTATCACAGCATTTCGGGAGCTGTCCTGTCTTCCAGCCACCAGTGTCATCCCCTCTCTTCCTCTCTCACTGCTGCCTGAGTCCTTGTTCTAGAAAGACTTTCACAATAAGAACACAGCAGCTGACAGATGCTCCCAAGATGAATTTTGTTCACATCTGAGACATCACGGTACTTTTCCGTTAAGCATATCAATAAGAGTAGATAAAATTTATTTTAAAAAACAGTTGGTTGTAGTGCACACCTTTAATCCCAACACCTGGGATTCAGAGACAAGTGGTTCTCAGTGAGTTTGCAGCCAACCTGGTCTACAGAGCGAGAGCCAGGACAGCCAGTACTGTTATATAGAGAAACCTTGTCTTGGAAAACTGAAAAAGTAGATAAATTACAATGTCAAACCTTTAGTCTCCCAGGTACACCTTAAGGTCTCGGTAGCTGTATTTGCCTGGTGGATATGGTCCTTTTAGAGTACAGACGCAGCCATGTATTATCCCAGAAAAATCGTACTGAACAGGCTTTTCAGATGAAGGAAAACCAGGAGTTAATAACAGCAATGTAATCAGCAAGTGAGTGGCATGTTATACAGCAATGGAAAGGAACAGTTTGTGTGTGTGTGTGTGTGTGCGCGCGCACACACACAGATAATGTGTGAAGAATGCAAAAATGTCTTCATTCTGGTACCATTTAAACATATAAAATGTGATTGTGTTTTAGGATTCCGTATATATGTAGAAAAATGGTAAACACCAAACTCAGCTTGACTATTAACTCTGGCAGTGAGGGTGAGCTGCAACTGAGAAAAGTAAACTAGGGCACATGTGAGCTGTGCTGCTTCTCTCTCTCAGGACGGTGGTGACTGTGGTGGGCAGAGAAGACTCTCAGCTGGAATAGTGGCCCCCACCTTCAGCCCCAGAAAGGGAGGCTAAGGC
This sequence comes from Ellobius talpinus, assembly GCA_001685095.1. Classification (NCBI taxonomy): domain Eukaryota; kingdom Metazoa; phylum Chordata; class Mammalia; order Rodentia; family Cricetidae; genus Ellobius; species Ellobius talpinus. The sequence continues at coordinate 16,674 of LOJH01019052.1, read as the reverse complement.
AGATGGGTAATTGAATTGGAGGTCATCCTGGTATAGACAGCCAATTCCAGGCCACCCGGGACATAAAGAGAAGCAGGAGAGAAGAAGGGAGGAAAGGAGATGAGAGAAAAACCATTATTTTTATATGTTAATACTAATTGTTTTAATTTCTATTTTGTATATTAAATATGATAAAAACTGTAAGTGGAGGGAGTGGTGAGCTTGTGATCAAAGGGGAAGCTCTGTCTCTTCCTCTGTCTTCAGTGCCACTCAGTGTTTGCTGCCTGCCCAGCCCGCATACTGCGGTTCCTGTGATGCTACAGTTTCCACTCTCAGCTGATAGTGAGGATTCCCTCCCGACTCAGGTGCCCAGAATTGATAGTTTCAAACTGTACTTTCATTTTAGAAACACACTGAGGGCCTAATGTACGTCAGAAATTTCTTCAGAACTCACATAACTACAATAATGGAGTTATAAGTAATGGAGCTTCCTGCCCTCGGACTGTCTGTCTGAGTGGGAGTTTGTGTGTGGAGGCAGGTTGAGATAAGATGGAAAATTAGTACTAACATCGAGTAGGTCAGGTGGACTGGAAAGAGGACCGGAGGTACTAGAAGACTTTAGACACTATGAAGTAGTGCCTTTGTTTGGTGACCTCCAAAGCCACACCTGCAGTTCAGTGAGGGAACCATGAGCAGGTGCACAAAGCCTGTCGAGTACCTACGGAAGGCCAGGATAGCAAGCTAGACATGGCAGAGCCTGCCTGGCCAGTTGAAGGATTTTGGCTTTTGCTGTAGTTGGAGGATTTTGAAGACGGGAATGGCATCAGCTGCTTACAAGGTTAAAGAGTCACTCTTCTGAGAATATGGTAGTTGGGGGGAGTAGAAACAGGGAGACGAGGCAGAAGGCCATTGTGGCAGCCACCACCGCAGGAGAAGGCAGCTGAAACAAGAGGCCAGTGACAGTAGTACCCCAGATGGACTACACACAGCCACAAAGCCAAGAGAAGGCTCAGGGATGCTGTGAAGGCTTTGAGTTGAGCTGCCACTACTGAAAAGAGGGGGAGCCAGTTGAATGTGATGAAGGTGGGGTCAGTCAGGGCCGGGTCAGGTTTGAGATATTTATCAGACAACCTTCTAAAGTAGAGAGCAGGCATGTGAGTGTGGGGTCCAAGGCAGACATAGGAGCTAGAGAAAGGAATTTGGCATGCTGGTGCTTTGTAAAGTCAAACCCAAGATGGGACCATCAAGGGAGTAACTGTAGCTAGAAAAGGAGTGGCCAAGATATGTGTCTGGAGATGAAGTCAGGAAGACAGAGGGAGGATCATCCGAAGAGATGGAGGAGCATCAGGCATCAGGAGGAAAACACCCACACAAAGAAGCCGAATGAAGAAAGGGAGAGGTGACTGCACACCCTAAATGGTGGTCAGAACCCCTGTCAGAGGATGACAGTAGCGAATGACAGCCTTAGCACAGTGGAGGCCACAGGAGACCTTGTCACGCACACTGCTGGGAAAGGAGTGGATGGGAAACCCTTGCGCAGGGCCTAGGAGGTGAAAGAATAAACAGAAGACTTGAGGCCTCTTCTTCCTTATCTGCCTTGAAAAGAAAGAGGACCAGCCCATACTGGAATCCAGAAACCCAAACGTAGCATATCTTACCTCATCTCAACATACTAGCACACGAAGCAGGTAGAAAACTCCAATAAATGGTAAGAACCCTGTTCACTCTCTATAAGCAGAAAGAAATGACCACTGAAGCTGGACTGTGAGAGAAGATTCCTGAAGGAGGTGAGCTGCTTCCTCGAGTTCTTTATGTGATGTCAAATCAATACCGGTGTCAATGAATCAAAGTCTCCCTGTTGTAAAGTGGCGGCTGCAAAAAAAGTGATTAAGTGGTGTTATGTGACTTGCTAGGAAAGTCCCTTATCTCCCAGGAACTTTGCCCTCAACTCACCTGTCTCTTACATGAGTAAGCCCCTGGGGCTTTCAGATACAGGCAAGCTTACTGTTCAAGATCCAACCCCAAAGTTGCCTCACGCCCTGGAGAGCTAATGGGCAAGGCAGGCAGGAGGCTGGACCACTGATCGTACTATTGTCCTGTCCCCTCCTTCCAGAGCCTGCAGGACGCTGAGGGGCGGTGCACACAGAGCTTATCATCATGCTGCTACCACTGGGTGCCTTCTAACTCCTGCTAAAGAAAACCAAACACAGAAACTAATTTTCTTCTTACAAGAATTGGGTAAACTCTCATAGGATGATCAAAAATAATGAAATTAATTTTCTTAAAAGGCCACTCAGCTCTTCAGAGAACATATTTAAAATTCAAGGCCCATGGTTAACAGGCAGTAGTAAGTAAAGACAGAAAGAATTTAACAGTGAAGAATTCTTTTAGAATAGGAGCAAAGTATCATGACATCTAAAAAAACTAAGGCCTGAGAAGACAAATAATTTTTCAAGTTGATGGAGTCCAGTCAGATTCATTTGACTCAGTCTTATTAAAATATCTGATTTACATGCACCGCCGCCTCCTGAGGGTGAGTGCTGGCAGGGAAGGAACTCCACCAGCCCAGGGCTCTTATTTTGTTTGGTGGGTGTTTGTTTGTTTGTTTGTTTGTTTGGAGAAATCCTATCTCAAGGTGGGGGGGAACCTTCTTGCCTGTTTTAAGACCCACCAGATACCTTTCTTTTGTGTGATAGAAAGGTAGAAAGTCCTTTTCTGTGCACAGACGGGTACTCTTCTTGAAGAGAACTTTGTTTCCTTTCAAAGCCTGAAATGGAATCAGAAAAGCTTAGCTTCCTTTTAAAATATAACCCTCTCACTTGAGATATGAAAGAGAAAAAAAAACCTATTTTTGTCTGCTCATGTATACCTTCTAGCAGATTTATAATTCATAAAAAATCCAAGAACGTAAAAAATAAACTTTTATTAACTTTAAAGTCAAACTCCAAATTCTGGATTAAAGACAGTGCCACATGAAACATGATGGCAGGCAGGCTATGGTGTGTCTTGGAGGTAGAGTGCTGGCCTAGCCTACAGAAGCAGAAGCCCCTCAGCTAAATCCTTGGAAAGTATAAGAAATCTATTGGGCTGAGCATGTTTGCAAGTCCTCTGTGTATACTGAGACCACAGTGATCATCACGGATTAGAACTGAGGTCTCTATAATCGCAACAAAATGCTTCTTCCTTTCTTATTGATTAATAAGCAGTGGTAATGGGGGAGATACTAGCCAAATGCAGACAAATATCCTTTCTCCTCTGTGAAAGCAGCTAGTAGGGGAGCCTAAGCTAGACTGGAGCTGTCTCTCTAGGAGTTGCTGGTGATGCGGTATGAGCTGACAAGGAAGAGTGATGAGAGATATGTAAGCATTTCTGGAAACTGGAAGAAAATAAGTATTGTATCTTCTCAGTACAAGGTGAAAGAGATGGCATGGCAGAGGAATCAGCGGCCAAGCTGGAACGTAGGACCAGAGCAGAAGTTCCTGAAAGGCAGAGCCCTGTCCTTCACGCAGGTTCATAGAAACCAGGACTGGACTTTAACCTAAGTGCAAAGAAATACACAGAATGCTTCCAAGCAGAGAATCATGTGACCACATCCTAAGCCTCTGTTATGGTCTGAATGTGAAATCTCCCCCACAGGCTCATGTGTTTGACAACTTGGTCCCCAGTAGGTGGCACTGTTTGGAGAGATTATATACCTTCTAGGAGGCCAAGCCACACTGGAGGAATTACTTACTTTCCTAGGGGTGGGATCTGAGGTTTTATAGACAGATAAGCCCAACTTGCTTTCTTCCTAATGCTTCCTGAGTGTAGACACACTGACCAGGCGGCCTCCTGCTCTTGTCACCCCACCTTTGCTGACTGTTCCCGTGTCTCCCCAGCCAGGATGGACTCTTTCCTTCTGGAACTGTAAGCCATGATAATTTTTTTCTCCCTTAGATGTTTTTGTCAGAGAATTTTATTACAGAAACAAGGGAGAAATTAATACGCCTTTTAAACGTGAGGGCATTTTTTTCTGTTGAACATCTAAACTACATATATGTATAAACTACACGCTCAATGAAAGTGTACACACATTAAGCCAAGTGCATACAACTCAAGCCCCCCCATTTCAGAGACAAAGACAAAAGGATTCTAGAGGTTCAAAGCCAGCCTGACCTTATCTATATACATCACACAAGACCTCATCTCAAAAGAAAGCCACAGACAGCATAGGGAATGTTTTAGGGAGCACACACAGCCACCTCACCCCACCACCCATCAGTTCTGAATGCCCACCAGCCAGGATCTAGCAGACGCACACATAACGCTTCTGGGGGAAAGGCTGAAGAAATGAAGTCCATGACCTCTTCAGGGAAGAAAGGCGGCTACAGAACAATAGGATTTACATGTCCTGTGTGGAAAGTGAAGGCATTGCATGAAGGCTACTTCTAATATGCAAAGGAGGAGCTGTATCTAAAGTTTGTGTCTGCACAAAGTATCGCTAGAAGGATATATAAGAAAGTGGTCCCTGCTTCTGGAGGAGGACAGAAGACTGGACCTGCCAGGGGAAGCTTACTTCATTCTCATGTGATCTTTTGCTGTATTGTTTGAATTCTATGCCATGTGCATACATGACTATTTGAAAACATTAGAAGCACAGAATTAAAACATACACCTCAGCTTGTGCTATGAACACATTTCTCTTTCCATACCCTCCTGTCTGCTCAAAAACGGCTCTACATTCTATTTGCTGCATAGCCTCCACAGTTAAATTCATAATCATTCCTAGACTGCGTGGCCTTAGGCATCCCCAATTTTTCCTCATTTACTTTTTGTCTACTTGTTTTGCTCTCTATTTGTTTTGTCTTGAGATGGAGACTCATGTAGCCCAGACTGCCCTTGAATTTTTTGTGTACCTAAGGATGACCTGGCACTTTAGATCCTCTTGCCTGTTACTCCCTGGCGCTGTGAACACAGGCATGTGCCGCTGTGCCCAGTTTGTATGATGCTAGGATAGATTCCACGGCCCCACATGTATGCGAGCACACCACCAACTGAACTGCACCCTCAGGCACTCTCCACTGCTCCTCCATTAACTGAAGCTGAGAAATGTCAGAGCCGCATGGGAAAGCCTATGCTTGAACTCTGTCCTGCTGATAAACTTCTCCTATCTCGGCCAGTGACAGACCATATCTTTCTGACTTTTGTTTACCACTCTCTTTTCCTAATCGTTTCCTCGGTCATGCCACGTTTCTCTTGTCCTCAGAATGCTGGGCCAAAAAACACTACAGAGCTAGTGTATAATGTATGCAGTTTAAAAAAACTAAGAAATGAATGAGCTTCGAAAAGTAAAGATGAGAAGCATTTCCAAGAGCTCATGCTTGAATGCAGGTTGCCTTGGAGACTGAGTCACAAGTGCTAGAAGGACCTGTGCCCCATTCGCCTTTGACTCCCAAATGCTCGCTCTCTCCTGTAGTCTCTGCTCAGAAAATGAAGTAGGAGGGAAAGTACATTTTGGAGGTGCGTTTTTCTGTGCTTTGCTGTTGCCATATTATCCCGGAAGTTAATCTGGAGCAGCATCCGCCTGTCAGCAATGGCAGGAATCTGAACCTCAGGTGTTGCGCGGTGTAGCAGTTTGTATCCAGCCTTAACCTGCGGCCTTGGTTCTGCTGAGTTCAACTTCATGTTTTTATTTATTCTATCTTCTCTAAACCCACAAGATAAAGCAAAAATTGTGGTACTTTCACTCAACTGAAAAGGGAAAATGCAGCAAGCTATTAAACCAAGGACCTTTCTTAAAACGTCTCCCAACACCGTATGCGATCAGTCATAATATTTATATGTACTCAGGCAATTTGAAATCTCAAGCTGTTTGAAGCAGCTGTTGTGTTAGTGTCAAGCTGCGGTCATTTTAATGTGAAACAAGGGTCAATGGTGGGGGTATGTCCTCTTCCTTTCCTATTAGTGAGATCATTCCAGAGGGTCAATGGTGGGAGTATGTCCTCTTCCTTTCCTATTAGTGAGATCATTCCAGCTATGGAACTCTGCCCCAGCACTGAGCCCCTGCTGCACATTCTAGTTATCTAGGTCACATGGAATTTTATGAATGTCACAAGCAAAATAGGTAGAAGAAAAGTGTTGAATTAATATGTAAATATTTATCAACAGCCAAATACACACACTGCCCAGTCCTGTATATGTATTTTTGGCAATAACCAAGGCACCTTTATATCTGAGACTGATTTCTAGTTTATATATAATCCCAATTGATTTCTGCCTTTTTGATACATCTAAAAGAAGATGCATGATGACTTTTTATTGCCTATTTCAGAATTTGTAAAAAAAAATAAATTAAACTTTTAATGCGTAATTGGCTTTTAAGTAGAAAATACATTGTTTATGCCTGAAGCTTATTCTTTTCTTACTGTTAAATCCATGAACAGTGGACCATCCCCCTCTGGTCTGTACTTACTGGGAAATTGTTTTTAAACTTTTGATTCTAAACTAAAGGAAAATTTGCCAGTGTGGTCAGCACACTGAGCTGAGCAGAATCCTTCACAGGATCTTGCTGTATAGCCCAGGCTAGGTCCCAACTTATAATCCCCCTGCCTCAGCTGCCTAGGTGCTGGGAATTTAGTCATGTACCAGCACACAGAGCCAGAATCATTTTAATATAGGAGTTGCTAAACCGCAAATGCTTTGAATTCTGCCTTCCAAATCATGGGAAAAGAGTGTGCCAGTGCATCCCCTGGTTTCCCTGGAGGGCAGTAGCTCTCTGGATGTTACGTTCCTCCAGTAGTTTTGGTTCTCCCCTGGTCCATGCATCCATCCCAGGAATGTCAGTTACTAAGCACCTCCTGTAAGCCAGACACTACTCAGTGCGGGAGTCGGTACTTCTGTAAGTGGCCCGCTCCGCAAGCTCACATTGTAAGAGCAGAGACAGGCAAGAAGCCCAGCATTGCATCCAGACAGCAGTAAATTTTAGGACAAAGCAGGGGGCTGATAGGCTAGAGAGTGAGCTGGGGAGGGGAAGCAGTGGGCTGGTAGGCTGGACAGTGAGCTGGGGAGGGGACTGTCGATGGAAGAGGAGATGATGAGACCTGTCTGAGCAGAGCTTACAGGGAGGAGGGCTGGGAGAACACAGGCCTGGGAACGGTGTTATCAAGGAACAGTGGAGTTGGACCTGAGAGAAGAGTAGGGTCCCCCAGGCCACATCTGTGTTAATGGCATAGGGATTCCATCAGTTGCTGTGTGCAGACAAGACAGGGTGCCACACAGAACAAACCCCACAAAGCAAAAGGGCTTTCCAGACATCCCGGCAAATGAGTGTGACTTAGATGTAGCCTAGCATAGCTCTGGTAAAGACTCAACCTTGAAGTCAATACTGAGAGAAGTCTTGAAATCTCAGACCATGCAGCCTGATTTGTGGCCTCTGGGAAGTGATTGGGAATCTGCCTGCCATGGTCACAATACAAATATCAGTATGTGAAAAGAGCAAAACAAGGCTGGGAATATAGCTGTGTGGTAGGGCACTTGCCTAGCATGCACAAGATTGCCGGTTCTATCCCCCACTACACACCCATTATAGACACACCATACACACACCACACACACACATCATAGACATACCATACACATATTACACACACACACTACACACACCACACAACAGAAGAAAAACACATCAGATTGTTTGGGGGCTTACAAAAATTCAAAATGATAAATTTCCTCTAAATTCTGCTTGCTATTTATTTCTGAGATAGCAGTAGTCTAATCATACCCCATGTTTGTCTTCCTCATGAGTCTTAGAGGCTGTCTTGAAATCTGATTAACTTGTCAGCATACCAATGCTAAATAGCTCAAAGGTACTTTCAAAATGAGATTTTTTTTTCATAAGAAGAGCCGCAGCCAGGTTTTACATCATAGCTTCAGTCACTAGGAAAATGCTCACTCTGCAGAAATTGAGTTCAGTTCCTATTCAAATGTTTGCATCTACAATTAGTATTTAAAAGCTTAAATCTGAACGTTTTATTTTGAAAAGACATTATAAACTTCTTCTAAAGATACTGAAATGTTGGGCTGGGGATTTAGTGCTTGCGTGCTGTGCATGACGTCATAGACTTGATTTCCAGAATCCCATAAGCCAGATTTGATGATTGATACACACCTGTGATCCCAGCACTCAGAAAGTGAAGGCTTGAAGATTAGAAGTTCAAGGTCACCCTCAGCTCCCCAGAAAGATCAAGGCTACCCTGAGACACGTGAGACCCTGCCTGAAAATGAAACAAAATTAAAACCTCAAACAAAAACCCTAAAGATGTGAAACATCAGTAAGGATGAGGGCGAACAACTTATTCGATAGCTAATTACGGCGTCTGCAGTGTTAAGCATTGAGACTGCAGTGGTCAAGAGAAAACAAAACCATGTCGAGCTCTTGCCAGCACTGGACTTGCCTTCGCGTGGGGCGGGTGTGCCAGGTAGGTACGCAGTAAGGTGTCAGGTGCTAGATAGGTGCAGAGGGAGCAAAGGCGTGGGAGAAGAGGGCCGGAGAGAAGGAGCTGCTGTTCTATACAGAAGAGAAGAGATCAACCAGAAAGAGAAAAGAGACAGCTGGCAGGACAACCAAGTGCTCAGGGCGCTTGCCTGCTTAATATGAGTGAAAACTTAAGAAGCAGTTGTGTGAGATGGGGGATTGCTGCAGAACTAAAGTCAGGGACGTGGGCGAGGGACTCATGGATACTCGTCTTTGTTCCAAGGAGGGAACGTGAGATCTGACTGATGTCATAAGATCGCCTTAGCTGTTGTGACTATAGTGTGGTGTGTGTGGTATGTGGCTGTGGATGTGTGTGGTATGTGATGTGTGTATAGTGTGTGGTATGTGATGTGTGTAGTGTGATGTGTGTGTAGAGTGTGGTGTGTGTGTGTAGTGTGTGGGTGTGTATGTGTGTAGTGTGTGGTATGTGGGTGTGTATGTGTGTGGTGTGTGATGTGTGTGTAGTGTGTGGTATGTGGGTGTGTATGTGTGTGATGTGTGTGTAGTGTGTGGTATGTGGGTGTGGTGGTGTGTGTGATGTGTGTGTAGTGTGTGGTGTGTATGTGTGTAATGTGTGGTGTGTATGTGTGTGGTGTGTGATGTGTGTGTAGTGTGTGGTGTGTATGTGTGTGGTGTGTGATGTGTGTGTTGTGTGTGGTATGTGGGTATGTGTATGTGGTGTGATGTGTGTGTTTATGTGTTTGTGTGGTGTATGTGTAGTGTATATGTATATGTGTGTGTGGTGTGTGTGTGGTGTATGTGTGTAGGGTATGGTGTGGTGTGGTATGCATGTGGTATGTATGTCTGTGTGCATGTGTGTGGTATGTAGTGATGTCTCTCTGTGTGTGGTGTGTGTCTGCTTTGTGTGTGCATGTGTGGTGTGTAGTGTGGTGTATACTGTGTGTGGTGTGTGTGTTGCTGTGTATGGTATATGTGTGTGATGTGTGTGGTATGTGTAGTATGTACTTTATGTATGTGCAGTGTATGTGTGCTCTGTGTGTGTGTGGTATATAGTTTGTGGTGTATGTGGTGTGTGTGTATGTGTGTGTGCTTGCAGGTGTACAAACACAGGCAGTGGTAGGAACAATGAGGGCTATCAGAGACTCTTACAAGGCTGGCTGGATGAATGCTATAGAATTGCTAAAAGGTGGCTGGATTTGCATGTTGAAGATAGTCTAGAAAACCACAAATGGATCAGCTACAGGTTATGAAAGAGGCAGGAAGGAAATTTTCTTCCCTTACCTTAGAGAACCATGATACAAAAGCCATCAGCTGAGACGAGTAGAGTCAGGAGGATGAAAGAAAGATAAGAAATAGTGACCCAGTCCTGCAGGGGAGTGGATGGGCCTGTGAGCCAGAACCAGAGTGGAGAGGCCCAGGACGGTGGCCCTACTTTCAACCGGGTTCTATTAGAAAGTCCCTTGGGAGCATTGCCAGGTTTGGTGGCCATGTGTGAGCAACAAGAAACAGTCCAGAGAGTCCAAAGACAGCATTGATGTGAGCAGAGTTAGCAGGACTGTATCCACCATCATCCACCAGGATGATGGCACATGAGTTTCAGGGTCGTCTCATGTCCTCATTTTTCCTAATAGGAATGATCCCAGCTCTGAAAGTATCAGCTGTTTCACTGAAGCAGCAGGGACCAGAGCCTGTCTTGGAAAATGCTTGTATCCTGGGCTACCGTAGCCAATACCCCTTAAGGCAGCTGAGACTAAAGGAACTGGGGTGTCACGTGGGACACTGTGGGCCAGGCCAGTACAGTGCACCACACAGCAGTCTTCACGTGTAGGCAAGATCCTACAGCTTCTCACTGCTTTGTGAACGCACATCTTGCATAATGGTAAAATGCACCCAGAATTACTTAGCTGCCGTTACCCTGTTTTATTTATTAAAAGATTAAAGTATGGTGAAAATGTAATGAGACCATGTAAACCTTCAAGAAACCTGTTCCTGTTTGAAGATCCTCAAGCTGTGCTCTCTGGGCTGGCAAATGGCCTCAATGTACATGCTCTTTCCCCTTATCTGTTCTTTTATTTACATGTTTTAGAGGTCCAGTTCCTTGTTACAGGCTTATGTTTGTACTTAGAAAAGCCACACAGTATCCGCTTCCAGGAATAACAATCCTAATGCTTCCATTTTTGCAAAATTTAAATTTTCTTTATGGAATCCCTGCATTTCAGGCACCGAGTTCTAGTTTATTAGCAGTTATGACATAAGCTAAAACAGCCGCTTTGTTTATGCAAATATCAAGTATATTTTTATTCAAGCAATGAAAGTAATGTCTTATGTAAACTCAAGTATAATTCTGGGCGGTTTAGTGGATAGTTGATGCAGATGCTTCATGGATCTCGGCCTTGGTCAAAAGTGAAGTCAGAATGGTTGACGATCAGGATGAGAAGCAGGACTTCCTTGACGACAACAAAAACCAATGGAAACATAAGTTCAGATATGTAAACATAAGCAAGATACTGTGTTTTTATGCACATCTTAAGTGAAAACTGACAAAGTAGAAGCAAACCCTGCCATTAAGTCCCCCTGTTAAAGGACACTTCAAAACCCATTAACTTGTTTCAAAGGAAAGAAACCCAGGATAAAGATTAAAAGCAGAGGTTGTTATAAAATATTAGAGCCCGTTTTTATGCTGCCCCGCACAGGTGCAGCTATGGTGGCGTGTTTACCGAGAGAATGCTACAGTTAGCCCAGAAATACCTGACACTGGGTACTACTGATTACACCTATGCTTTAGATGCTTTTAGGGGAAAGTGTGTGTGTGTAAAAATTAGTGAGTAATGCATGTTTATCACCATCACATCACTGTTTCAGCTTTTATGTTGACTTAACATTTTTTAAAATAAAGAGCTCTGGAACATGCACATAAATGATTTCTTCTTCATTACCGTATGTAAATTCAGGAGCTGCAGCAAAAAACATAATTAATGATTTATATGGTATTAACCAGTAATCAAGTAATCATAAAAGGTGACCATGAATTACCCTGACAAAATCCAACACCAAGAGCAGTAACAGGGGCATTACTTTCCATCCCCGAACCCTGTGATGTGCCCTAGGCAATAGCCTCCCTTCAGCTCTGGAAAAAACAGGAGCACCACACCTCCTGTCGGCTGAGGTTTTCCAGCTTCACCGTCCTCTGCTGACACTGCTGCTCAGCTGATCCAGCTGCTATCTCCAGCTCTTCTCTCCCCTCATTTCCCCGCCGTGATCATGGTGATGCTTTCTCTGCCTCCCTTGCAGCTACAAGTGGCCACATGAGAAGGCAAATACTGTAATGCCAACCCCAGTGCCCACAGAGGTAGCTTTCAAAGGACTAGAGCGTACATACACTGCATCCCCCTTGCTTTCCTTGTCCTCCGAGAACAATCAGTCTCTGCTAAGGAGGCTTCCTGCTGTCTGTATCTGGAGCATGCCTGACTAGCATGCTACTTCCCCCTCTCTTTCACAATTGAAGCAGGACCCTGCCCTCTTCCAGACTGTGGACCCCATAATCTTCCACTCTCTCGGGGCCTGCGCTGTTCTTCCATCCGTACCTTCAAGCTTTTGCTATCTTCTGGTAACGTAACATCACTAATGTTTCAATGTAGCCACCAGCAATCCCCATGAAGTAAAATCTGAAACTGTCCCCCACGGCCATCATCCTCCAGCCGCTCTCTACCCTGGCTCTTTGTCTCACAGACATTCTTATTGAGACAGCTGCTGACATTATTTCCCACTCACTCCTCAACCACACTGTGTCTGGATTCCACCCTGGCCAGTTGACTGGAAGGTTATGCCAAGGTCACCAGCAACATTCTTATTATAAAACCCAGAGTTCTTAGTTCTCATCCTATCTGGCCTTTGCCTAGCATTTGACATCATGGTCATTTAACACATTTTGAAACCATTTCTTGGGTTTTGTTTTTCTTTTTGTGTTCTGTCCCAGGTCTTCTCCTTCCTGGTGAATCTCCATAAGCCTTCTGTGAAGGATGTTCCCCTCTGACGCATCCTTTAGGTGTTGGTTGGTATGAAATCAGTAGCCATATGTTGAGGTCTCCTCGAGCTTTGTCTCAGACACCATACAGGCGTGCTGAAGGGTCCCACTGCCACCCAACCCGTTTTCCTTCTGTATTCTCTCCATCTGTACATTACACATCCTTGTACACAGGATCCTTGATGCTCCTCTGTAGGCTGTGAATACCATTGGTAAATCAAGAAACTGCCTCGGCCTGTTGATAGGGCTGAACTTAGGTAGGCGGGGAAGACAGAACTGAATGCTGAGAAGAAGAAGGTGGAGTCAGGGAGAAGCCATGTAGCCCCACCGGAGACAGATGCCAGAACTTTACCCGGTAAACCACACCCACATGGCAATACACAGATTAATAGGAATGGGTTAAATTAATATGTAAGAGTGAGCCAGTAAGAAGCCAGAGCTAATGGGCCAAGCAATGATTTAATTAATGCAGTTTCTGTGGTTATTTCGGGTCTGAGCTGCTGAGTGGCCGGAACAACCAAGCGGCCTCCCTACAGCATCAAATGAACAAAATAATCCAATAAGCTCTACTTCCCATCAGTATCTATCACTGCCAGTCTTCCCCTTCTCACATGCTCACTCCACATATCTATCACTGCCAGTCTTCCCGTTCTCACTTACTCGCTCCACAGTATCTATCGCTGCCAGTCTTCCCGTTCTCACTTGCTCGCTCCACAGTATCTATCACTGCCAGTCTTCCCGTTCTCACTTGCTCGCTCAGCACTGCCCTGGCTTCCCCAACAGACCGGGTGTTCCTAATGTGTGCACCTGCAGCATTCCTGTGTCCTCACTATCGCTGTTCCTGCTTCATTTTACGTCACAAGGACATTTCAGCCCTAACAATTGCTTTCCCAAAATATCTTTCTCAATTATACCTAGTAATGGGGTTTTAATTCTTATTTGTACCAAGCTAAGAATCCCTGGTGTGGCATGGCATTAATCAAAGGCTGTGGATCAGAGCCCTAACATGTGGGAAACTTACATTACCTCTAAGTATCATGGAAAAAGAATGTTATTAAGTAATCAAAATAATTTTCTCTCCAAACTGAAAATAGTTGCATTTCCTTTATTGCAATGGATAATTCCTATTTTTAAAAACAAATCATGATCCTCTATTAACTGTACATCATACATGTTGGCTACTAGCAGATAGAAGATTTAAGGAAGTTCATTTGGAACCCTAATTACATCCGTAGGGATAGATGTTCATCAAATGAAGAAAGGATATGAAATGCATTCAGCAGTCAGCAGTCCTGACTCGACACACAGTAAAACATCCAGTCATATTGCCTGATCTCTAGTAATTGTCAGAGAAGCAGAGGCCAGCGACTAACAAAAGAGTGTGAAAATAAACTCTTATGTAATGGTATTACAAGTAAATTTGGAGCAGCAGTGTGACATTATCGAGACATTCAGATTATAGCCAGAATTTATTGTAATTAGTTTTCACCAGTTCCTGTGCACGCGCTTCCGATTACAGAACCAACAGGCACATCTGCATGCTGGCTCCCCTGGATGGAAACCCCGCATGCTTTCAGCAGCACAGGACATGTGATTTACTGTGCAAAGAGCTCTCTATGCCTCAGAGAGAGTGTGAGGTGAGCTACTTACCTATTCATTGATCTGGAGGAGAAAATAGTATTGGTTTTTGTCTTAGGTCGCTTATGTTCATAGAGCATGGGACTCCATGAGTATGTTAACATTTTTATGATGGGCACCAAAATATACCTTACTATAGTAATAAAACTTTCTAAGGAAAAATGTCTAAATGCCAATACAACATTAAAGAGTAATTGTTTTCTATACATAAATATGTACATGTAGTGAATGGGGAGCACAGGCTGCTGTGGGGGAGTGGGGCGTGGACACACAAAGTTCAAGAGGGAAGACGTTTGTCTTCTGACAGTAGTGTAGCAAGCTGGTCACGACTGGCTTGGGAGTAGCCTGTGAGGACAGTGCCTGGCAGACACTGTTCCCTGGGCCTTCACTTTAAGATTCACATCCTTCCCTACAGGTGTTCTGCAACCTCTTTACAGACAGAGCTCCATTCTTTGTCCTTGCTTTTCTCTCGAGAATCCAGTCTTAATCTCTTTAATAACTGCAGTCGTGATGGTATTTGTGTCTCCCATCATTGCACACAGGTATAACAGAGAAGTTCTGCACACTAGACTTTAAATCTGCTTGGTCACAGATCAGAAGAGGCTGAATGCTTCAGGACTCAGGACTCACTTCCCCACCTCCTGTGTGGTCTCTGCTCCCTGATGTAGAAATAGCCAAGCCTGGCTAGTAAGCACTGTCCTGGACCTTAAAAATTGATTCTGGGAAGCAGAGTTCCCTTTCCTCTATGACCGAAGAGATATTTGAAATTGACACTCTTTTTATTATTTTTAGCTTTATTTTTACTGTATGGGTGTTTTGTGTGCATGTATGAATATGCACCACATGTATGCAGTGCTCACGGAGGCCAGAAGGAGAGCCCCCTCCCTGAAACTGGAGTCACAACCCATGTATGAGCCACCACATGGATGTTAAAAATTGACCCCAGTATCTTAGTTGGGGTTTCTATTGCTGTGATAAAACACCACCACCAAAACACTCAGGAAGGAGAGGGGCTATTTCACCTTACAGCTTGTAAGTTGTTCACTGAGAGAAGGCAGGGCAGTCGCTCAGGGCAGACACCTGGAGACCGGAACTGAGCAAATGTTCACTGACTAAAGCTCGCTCAGCCTGATTTTTCTTTTAGGCGGGGGTGGCGGGAGTGTTGTTTTTGGTTTTGGCTTTAGTGGTTTTGTGGCGTTGTTGCTGCTGCTGCTTTGTTTCATTTTGCTTTTTCTGTTTCTTTGTTTTTCATTTTTCAAGACAGGGTTTCTCGGTATAACAGTCCTGGCTTTCCTGGAACTCACAGAGATCCTGAACTCACAGAGATCCACCTGCCTCTGCTGGGATTAAGGCGTGGGTCACCATGCAAGGCTCAGTCTGATTTCTTATATACCCCAGGACTGCCTGCTGAGAGATGACACCACCCACAATGGGCTTGGCCTGACAGTCATTGTCTCTAATTAAGCTCCAAGGACAGGCAGAGGAGGGAGATGATGAGAGGCTGCCTAAGCCAGATACCCCTAAAGTCAGCTTCACCCTGTCCTTCCCTCTGTTAGGGTTAGAATAAGGAGATAATGAGAAGTCAGCTGAGCCAGACACCCCTAAAGTCAGCTTCACCCTGTCCTTCCCTCTGTTAGGGTTAGAGTAAGGAGACAATGAGAAGTCAGCTGAGCCAGACACCCCTAAAGATACATTCACCCTTGTCAATCCCACAGTTAGGTTAGAGAGGCTGCCTGAGCCAGACACCCCTAAAGATACATTCACCCCTGTTGATCCCACTGTTAGGTTAGAGAGGTAATGAGAGGCTACCTGAGCCAGACACCCTGAAAGCCAGCTTCACCCTGTCCTTCCCACTAGTAGGTATAGCAGGGAGATGAGACACCAGCTGAGTCAGGACCCCTAATGTCAGACTCTGGCCCCTAAAAACAGCTTCACCCCTGCTCTTCCTGCAGTCAGGTTATGAGCTAACTAACTCCTTTGACTTACTTTCTCAAGTTCACATGAGGATCCTGTTACTCGAAGCCAGAATTCTCACTGGTACAGACTCAGAACTGTATTAGTGTAAAGACTCTTGGAATTCGTAGAGTCCCAAATCCTTAGGCGCATTAGGAAAATGGATTAGCTAAAGATGTTAAGTATCTTTTGCCCCCAAGTCCCACAATGAACTTGCGATGAAGAACACTGCTGCTGATTTTAGACTCACGCGTTCTATACTCATTCTGATCCCTTTGGTTCTTGCCTGACTATTCTCCACGGGCTGGAGACTAAATCTGCTCCTAGTCTCCCTGTGCTACAGGACAAGCATGGGACCAAAGTTCTAGACACCAAGCAGACTCATCTTCCCAGGACCTGGATGAGAAACAGGCAAGCAGAGGACATTCACCTCTTTAGGAAGCGTGATGGTGCAACCACATAGTCCTCTTGAAAATAAGAAAGAAAAAGAAAGGGAGGGAGGAAGAGAGAGGAAGAGAGAGACAGAGAGAGAGAGAGAGAGAGAGCCGTATTCTCAAGCAGTGAGGTTTCCTCCTTAGAGAACAGTGGTGACTTCCCACAGCTATAG
>LOJH01019051.1:11550-30392 GCA_001685095.1 Ellobius talpinus | reverse complement strand
GATTGGCCAGTAGCCAGGCAGGAAGTATAGGTGGGACAACCAGACAGAAAGTAGGGGCAGGTCAATGAGAACAGGAGAATTCTGGGAAGAGGAAAGCTTGATCCACTTTCCTGGCCTTGCCACAGAAGAAACAAGATGTAACTGCCTCGCTGAACAAGGTACCGAGCCACGCGGCTAACATAGACAAGAATAATGGGCTAATATAAGTTATAAGAGTTAATAAAAAGCTGAACTAATGGGCCAAATAGTTTATAACTAATGTAGACCACTGTGTGATTTCTTTGGGACTTAACAATTGCTGGAACCGGGCAGGACAGGAAACCTCAGTTAACAATGGACTAGTCAGAACACTCTAGAGTAACAGAAGTTATAAAGTGAATCTTGCATGCATTGAAAGGGGATTTGTTAGAATGGCTTACTAATTGGCTCTCACTAATCTAACAATGGCTGTCTATGAATGGAAAGTCTATCCATATGTTTGGATGTCTCAGCTGTCTGCACTATATGCTGTAATCTTTTTATACTAATTATTTATTTATTTTACAGATCAACCATTGTCTCCCTTTTTTCCTTTCCCCTTCTTCCTCCTCCCTTCTAGCCCCATCTATTCTTCCTCAATTTCTTGTCAGAAGGGGTAAGGGCTCCCATGAGATTCAACAGAGCAAGGTATATCAAGTTGAGAAAGGACCAAGCTCCTCTGCCTTGCAACAAGGCTGGACAAGGCATCCCATCATAGGGAATAGGTTCTAAAGAGCTAGCTCATGTGTCAGTGATAGCTCCTATTTCTACTTCTAGATGCCCCACCAAAGACCAAGCTACACAACTGTCATGCAGATACAGAGGACCTAGTTCAGTCCAATGCCAGTTCCATAGCTGTCAGTCCAGAATCCATGAGCTCCCACAAGCTCAGGTCAGGTGACTCTGTGAGTTTCCCATCATTATCTTGACACCCTTTGCTCATATTATTTTTCTTCCATCTCTTAAGCTGGACTCCCAGAGTTTGGACCATTGCTTGACTGTGGATCTCTTCATTTACTTCCATCAGGTACTAGATGAAGGCTCTGTGATGACAATTAGGGCAGTCATCAATATGATTACAGGGAAAGGCCAGTTCAGGCACCATCTTCGTTTTTGCCTGGAGTCTTAACTGGGATCATCCTGCAGGTTCCTGTGAGTTTCCCTGACATCAGGTTTCTCTCTAACCCCAAATTCCCCATCTATCAGGTTATCTCTTTTAATACTCTCCTCTGTTCCACCCCCAACTCAACAACCCTGATCCCTCATGCTCCCATCTTCCACCCCACCACCTCTACCCTTTGCCCCTAGTTTACACAGGACATGTCATCTATGTCCTTTTCCCAGGAAGATCCATGAATCCCTTTTAGGGTGTTCCTTGTTATCTAGCTTCTTTGGGATGGAGGATTGTAGCATGATTATCCTTTGCTTTGCAACTAATATCCACTTATGAGTAAGTACGTACCATGTTTGTCTTTCTGGGTTAGGAATGCTTCGTTCACTTGGGATTTGTTTTCTCTACTTCCACCTACTTGCATGCAAATTTCACGATGTCATTGCTTCTGTTTTCCTGCCAAGCAATACTTTATTGTGTACATGTAAAACATTTCTTTTATTCATTCTTCAGTTGAGGGGCATCTAGGTTGTTTCCAGTACTAATCTTAATACTGGAGACTTTAATTATGAAAAAGTAATTATTTATAATTTATTAAACCTATCAAAGATTATAAAAAAGAACCATTTTCTTAATTTTTCAAAATATTCTCTTCTGGAAAGAATATGAAGCTGGCTGGTAAAGATCTGGGTGGGGCATGGCAGCAGAGTAGAGCTATATCTGCTTGTGAGGGTGCAGATGGCCTGATCCTGAAGACATAAGAGTGGGAAAGCTAGCCACATTATCTGTCACAAGGTGGCATGAGTGAGGGAGAGATATCACCCTTGTCCCTCACCCCCTTACCTCCTGCCACCTATTGAAGACAGAAAAAGCAAACCTGAGGGACATGAAATTGGAAATGCTGATCCTGCTGCTCCTCAGCAGCAGCACTTGGGTAACTGGTCCCTTTACCTTTTCCAGGCAGCACAGTTGACTGAATCCATTGATGGGGCATAGGTGATCCAGAAACATAAACTTGCACTGGAGATTTGGCTAACTTTTCATCAGCCATATGGTAGAGTGGGAGAGGGAGACATGGACTCTCCCCTCTTTTGCCTCTCACCTGTGACAGGTAGAAGAGCTGGCCCTGAGGTCATGAGAGTGGGAGAATTGGCATTGTTACTCATTGGTAGCAGCATTCAGGAGAGCAGGCTCTGTACCTTGCAGAAGCCTGAAAGTGCATAAGATTCCCCCATGAACTGGAGTTATAGATAATTTGTGGACCATCCACTGTGGAAGCTGTAAATGGAACTCAGGCCCTCTGTAAAAAGGAACATTTTGTTTTAACCATGGGGCTTTCTCTTTAGCCTTAGCACATGTCTTTTGCATCTTGATCTAGGGACTTGAAGCTGATTATTGTCATGATTCCTTGTGACTTCTACATGAGATGATGATGATGATTTCCCAGGAAGCAATAAGTGCTCAAGAGTAGCAACCCTAAACCGACAACTCAAAATAATACTGGTAGATGATAAATAGTGAGAAAACTCTCTCCCTTCTTTGTAGTTCAGTATGGTCCTAAGGCATGTGATAGCTCAGAGTTCTCTTATGGGGTGAGCTCTTGTGGCACACTGCTCATTTTTAGTGACATTGACTAGTGTTGCATAAGAAATACAATGCAAGCTTTTCATTCTTTTTCTGATGATGAGTATGTGGGTCTCTGTGCAAATGAGACTGCACATTCATTTTCCAGACAACCAGACCTGAATAATCACATAGAAACTCTATTAACTATAAGCCTGTTTGACCATTGGTTCAGACATATCCCTAGCTAGCTCTGACATCTTAAATTAACCTATTTATATTAATCCATGTATCACTATGAGGTTGTGACTTACTGGTAAGTTTCTGGCATCTTTTTCCTTTGGCAGTGACATGACATCTCCTTGACTCTATGTACTCTCTCTAAATCTCTATTTGGATTTCCTGCCTGACTAAGTCATTGCTTAGACTCTGCTAAGTCATTGACAAAAATAGCTTTATTCATTAAAAAGTAAAAGCAACACAGATATATAAGGACATATACATGAAACAGGCTTTCAAAGTCTGCAAGATACTATGGGCCTGTAGAATGAATATGGATGTCCCAATGTAACAAAAGAACTTTAAGTGACTGTCCAGGCAACAAGATGTCTCTGTGATATATTAAACTTTGGAAGTTACTTATAATGCACTTCCTGTATACTTAGGCACTATTTGAAAGACCATTTCATGTATATTGGCAGTTTGTCAGTCACTTACTTCTGTGTCCTGAAGAATGTCTGGCTAACTCTTTCATGAGCCAGGACACTGAAGGACTGCCTCACCTTCTTTGGGCAAATTTACCAATCATTTTCTGTGAATATCCAGTTTATACTATATGCCATCAAGCAGTTGAGGCAAAAGCAGTTTCTTGCCCAAGTGGTTTTACTTGTCACATTGAAGGCAAATTCCATAATGAGTTTCTTTGATACCCATCACCCTCTCTGAAGTAATTGATGCTGTCAGAAGCAGACATGTCTTATTGTAGAGAAAAGTCTAATTTCTTAAAACATTTTAAATACCATATTCTGTAGGTCTTTGAAAGGTTTGAAGAATCCCTAGCCATCTGAAATGTATCTCTATACATCTAGAAAGTCTAACTCACTTGACTACAAGGTTGACTATTATAGATGATCATATATTAATCCATAATTTTAATTATACATTATATTTTTAAATGAGCTATACAAACATAATACCCTAAACAAGAGTTGAAATAAACATATGGCAAAATTGCTCTTAAGTTTGTATCAATAAATCAAAGTCCATACCAATATAACATACTAATTTCTATAGCATATCCCCCATTATTTTCTTTAGAAAGACCTTACTGTGACCATTAATCATTTATAATCAACCTCCTTTAAATAAAAATTAACATTTATAAACAAAATTTGGGAATTTGTGCATAGTTTTTTTAGACTAGTTTCTTCTGATTGGGGGGCAGTTGTTAATCAGGTCTTTTATGGGATATGGAATGTGGTTGATTTATCTCAGCCAACAATCCTGAAGCTGTCATGGATGTTGGACAACCTGGCCATTGCTTCACATCTTGTGTGATCAAACCATATAGCCAGTAAAAAATTCACAACTTTCTTTCCTGTGTAATGTTCAATTATTCTCTTCTCGATCTTTTACCTTGTAGTGACATTACCTAGTATTGTATCAGAAATAAAGTGAAAGCTTTTAAATCTTTTTCTGAAGATGAGTATGTGTGTCTTTGTTTTGTGGAATTTAAAATCTAGTAGTAAATGTTACTTAATGAGAGATAACAAAGTGATTTTTGACTCTGATAATTTTGGTTTGTCTTTAGCAGCAAATAATAGGAACCATACAAATAAAGGCTTAAAATGTAACAATTTGTCCCCAATTTGTCCTGCCAAAAGTTTGCAGATCTCCATTCTAAGAAATGCACAGACTTTCAATTATGTCAACAGATATGGAAATCTTCATCAGTTCTCAACAGACAATGCTATCACCTCATGTCACAGGAAGGATACTTCACTTCTCATCCTTAATTCTTTTTTCATGACAAAAGCAGAAAGCATTAAAGGAACAAACAATTATCAACATAGACTTCACAGTGAAAAGAACATCAAAAAATATTTCCTGTAGAATTCATAGTTTCATTGACTTTGCAGTTAGAGTCTGGGATATATATAAAGATTTATCTCATCACCCTAGGGCTGTAACATGAATAGTTAAAGCTTGAATTTGATTTTGGAATATGACCTAAATTTTATTCCAAAGACCCTTTATACTTCAAAAACAAATGACTCAACAAAATAGAAAGTCTCCAGTGTCAGACTATAGTAATAAAGTCATTTAAAATAATCCATTATGTATTTAGCCCATTCATACTGCCAAATTTGGAAAGATATTGTTACAATAACTTTTTCTTCCTCTGGGCCACCAAAACTAAAGATTGTACCATAAAACTTTATCATAAATATTTTATTCTGAACTACAATGATATTTTTATTTTCCACATAACTGGAAAATACATAAAATTTATTTTTATTCTTAAGTATTGTTAAATGAAAAATAATTTTTTCAAATATATTTCTATAATTCTAAACATATATATGTATATATATATGTATATATATATATGTAGCTTAGAAAAGGTCAAGTTTTCCTCCCCTGCCCATCAGCACCTGGTACAGGTGGAAGAGCTGGTATATGAATCGTCATAAGAGTGGGAAAACTGTTCCTTACGCCTACCAGCTGCAACATCCAGGAGAGCAGGCCCTGTACCATACCAGGGCAGCACAGTGGAGCCAACCATGCTAGCGTAGGTGGGGTGAGTCAGTTCTGAAATTGTGAGCATGGAAGACCTGTCACCATTATCCATCTGCCTAGTGGCAACATAATCAGAAGAGTTTCCCACATCTTCCACCCATCAATGCTTGAGGCAAGTGGGAGAGCTAGCCCGGTGGCAATATGAGCAGGAATGCTGTGCCTGTCCTTCAGCAGCCACATTTGGAAAAGTAGGTCCTGCTTGTTGCCTGGGAAACACAAAGTAACCAACTCTGTTGCCACAGGTGTGGGTGAGCCAGTCTCAAATTAATGAAGAAGGAAGAGCTGTCCCCATCACCCAACTCTCCTGTGGCAACATGGGCAGGGGAGATTTACCCTTCTTACACCCATCCCCACTACCTACCATCCCTACCACCTATCAATGCCTGAGCCATGTGTAAGAACTGACTCTGAGGTCACAATAATAGCAAGAGAGCTGCCCCTTCCCTCACCAACTGCTACACTTTGGAGGGCAAGCCCTGCACCTCATCTTGGTAACATAGCACAGCCAACCTTGTTGGTGAAACTATGGGTGAACCAAACCCAAAATTGAAGTGCGAGCGAGCTGTCCCTACTACTTGTCTGTCATGTGGTAATACAGCAGGGTGAGATATGACCTCCCTTTGCCCCTACCCCTTACTTCATGCAAAAGACAAGAGAGCTATCCCTCACCCTTACCAGATGCAGCATTTAGGAAACAGGCCCTACCCCTCAACTAGGCAGCACAGAAGATCTGCCCAGTGGTCAGAGGTGAGGGTGACCCAACCTTGATATTATAAGTGAAGCAGAGATTCCCCCAATACTCATCTAACATGTGATTGCATGGGCAGTAAAGAGTTGCTCTTCTCCCTACCTCCCACTCATCAACACCTGAGATAGATGAAGGAGCTGGCCCTGGGGTCATAAGAGCAGGAAGGCTGTCCCTATCCCTCACCAACCACAGTATTCATGGAGTGGCTCCCGTACCTTGAGTTGGCAATACAATAAAATTGACCTTAATGTAGGTGTAGGAGAGCTGACCTTGATGGCATGGAAGCAGGAGACCTGGCCCCACCTCTCATTCAGTTCTGTAAGAGGTCAAATAGCAAGGAAAATGCTGGAGAGTTCAGCCTGGTGGTGAGGACTGAGTGGCAGACCAATGCTACTTTTGCCAAGGCCCAGATCCAGGGTTATGTGTTGGCCTACCCCAACATCCACCCTATCTGTGATCTACTGAAGCATGCTAAGGGATCTGACCCACATACCCAAAGCTGCACGATCTCCATAACACAGGGAAACAACAGGATATCCATGAAGATTCTTAAAGAGGTCCCAAAATTGATAGTGTAGTGGAAATCAGAGGCCATAAACCTGACCAATGACTCTTTGTAATAAACACTTGCCAGTAAAGATAAATGGACAAAGTGGTTTATGGTGTGACTCACTGTATCAGACTGCAGCTTCCATGATTTTTTGTAATCCCACCCCTTTTTTTCTCTTAAATTTTTGTTTTATTGGGGGGTGCAGGGGTAGAGGGAGTGAAGGGTGGATGCAAAGGGACAGGGAACTGAATGGGAACAAGATACATGATGTGAAAGACAAAGCATAAAGAAAAAGAAAGTTAAACTTTTGAAATCTCTTAAGTCTTAACTATTAAACAAAGCAAATCAGGGTGTAGCTATCTCCTATGACTGGAGTCTTATGAAAACATCTTACAGCTTTTTTTTTAACCTTTGACTTTGTTGTATAGATTCATGCTTTGAATTCTAAAGGCTCAGATGATCACTGATAACTAAAATATGAAGCATCAATTACACCTTTATTTTCTGTGGCTGCACATGATTTTTTTCCCTGCCAGCTTTGTCTGTTAGGTTAACATTATTACATATTTTTAATTGCTGTTTCTATGTGCATTGAAATATCTTCCAACTGTCGAGCAGTAATAAACAGCAAGACTTTTATCACCACAACTGGTGAGCACCTGGGTCACAACACTGCATGCTTAGAAAATTTGGGGAATATTCTGAGGTTGTAATAAAGCTATTTCTCTGTGCCCATTTACTTTATGGCCATTATCTCAGAAGATTTTGTTTCTAAATATAAGAAAAAAAACTCTGGAAGATTTATTTTCATTTTTAAATAAAATAAGAATTTCAAAGCAAAATAATGACAAAATTGTGAATAATATACAGCTTAACAGTACTTATTATTTTATTAGGGGCGGTCATTAATTTTAAACACAGTGTAATTTTCAGAATATATTATAGTCATGTATATATACATATATAATTCCATGAAATTTAAATTCTTAATTACTTCTAGTAATTAAACTGTGGATTGACCACACTGCTGATTTTCTTTAATCTTTCCATTGTGGCAGTAAAATCTGGTGAGTAGACAAGCATGGTGTTATTAAACATAGCCAATTTATGTTTAAACTTTATTTTTCCTATCATAGGATAATATAGATATATTATTTCTTTATTTTATTAACTTTAAATTCTCTCATCCTTTAGGATTTATTTGTTGTTAAATAGGTATTGATTTTGACAATGATACTTGTTTTTTGTTTGTTTGTTTTGTTTTGTTTGTTTGTTTGTTTTTGAGACAGATTTTCCCTCGGTAATGGCCCTAGCTGTCCTGGAACTAGCTCTTGTACACCAGGCTGACCTCAAACTCATAGAGATCTGCCTGCCTCTGCCTCCCGAGTGGGGATTAAAGGCGTGCACCACCACTGCCTGGCTGATACCTATGTTTTTATGAAATAAAATTGTATGATCTCAGGACATATGAACCATTTACATATTATATTACACAGACTACCTTCTAGTGGACTGCAACTTTACATACAACATACAAAGCCTAAGTATATAATATGTATGAACTGAATCTTAAGGAATTTTCCATGTAATATAAACACGCAACATATATGTAAACATAAACAATGACAAAAGTAAATTAGTATCTACATTGTAAGAGCAAATATATTTTTATATATTTAAGTACAATTACAAAAGATGCATTTTTTTATTTCAATGGTGAATGAAACAATTTAATATGAATGAAATGACTCCAGAAATCCCAGTGGGTTTTGTTCCTTGTTTCTTTGTTTCTTTGTTTCTTCACTGGAGAGGGGAGATGGTGGGGTGGGCATATACTTTTCCACATCTTTTCAGGCTGCAGTGTTCTTTCAAACATGAAGAACACACACAACACACAAATTAGTCACATTATTAGCCAAGGCGTTTCCTAATGCTTGAACTGCCCTAGAAATTAACCTATTGTCAATGTATACACATCAGCACAATCTAACTGAAATTTCCACCTCAGTAAGCTGATTAGTGCTCATTAAATGAGACCATCCATTTCATTTGTGTTGGCAGGCATATCGTTCTGTATGCCTTGTGACTGACAGACTTGTTTGGGGGAACAAGCATCAGTTAGAGCTCCTAGCATCTCTTTAACCAGAAGCATCTTGATCTTTCCTCTCCAAACAGTTNGAGGGTTATGCCACTTTTCCAGAATATCCCTCATGTTCACTGCAGTGCTGGACATGTTTGGAATCTTTCATGCACATTGAAGGAGATCACTAATGACTTATACACATTATACTCTCAAGCACGGAATGATTTTTTTTTGTACTAAATTGTCATTAGTAAGGTAGCTCCACCTTTTCAGTTCCTGCAAAGAGCAGACATTGAAGTACTGTCAAGCATCACAGGACAGGGCCTAATAGCTAGCAAACAATTAAGAAATATGGTTAGAAATTGCAGGTCAATCAGGATAAATTTTAAAGTATTGATATATTGAAGAATCCTAAGGGATAGGTTTCTTAAACACTGACCATGCTTAAAAGTGACGCAATATTAGATGATTCCAGCAGAAGACCAGAGTTTACACACATATTCCTAAATGTGCAAGGAGCAAAGCTGCAACAAGCAGCAGGCTTCCAAATCCCCATTAAGCTTGTGTGCCTGACTTGCCTTGTGATTGAGAGTTTGGAAACCTCGGTAGAGAAAGAAAAATGGTTCATGTAATTTCCATTGGCCTTACAATAGCCACATAGACTGCCATCTAAATCAATGTGTGTTTGGTAGTAGCTTAGACCAGCAACGGATTGCTTATATTCAGACCCATGTGTCACACTATGGCAATGAAATTAAGGAACAATACAGTCCAGAAATCATAATAGGTTCTTACCCTCAAGTTAAAAAAAATAACTCTGTTACATCCATGACACTATTTACAAATGATGTGAATTGGAGCAGATCATCCTTTGCACAGAATGCAATGAATGGTATTTCATCATGTCCTGTGAAATTTTACAGCCTTCACAAGAGTTAATGCCCTTTGGTTGATTGATTTTATGGTTTTATTGGCCACCTCACATTTTTTTAAGTCTAATAATTTTTAGGGGCAGTGGCTGAGATTTTCAAGAATTAAGTATTTTAAGGTAGGAACAGAAAGATAAAGATCAGAAAAAAAAACTTTGCCAAAGACCATATATTGTGTGTTTGACAAGAGAAATCAAACAGGTGTGACACATAGGGAAAATGTCCATGTGAGTGCTTTGTTCAGGACTTATATAATCATAATGTCACATCCAACTCCCCTTTCCCTGATCTTGACATGCTCGTGACATTCCAGTCAATAAGTTATTGAAAGGCCATTTCATCACCTGGAAGTTGCCTCAAGTAGCAGATGACACTACCCTCTATTGAGAGAGGAACATGAGATAGATCCAAGGACATTAATTTGATGGTGAAACAGTCACCAAAGTTCTTCCAACAAAGTAGATAACACACTCTGTCATTACCTGTTGCCTCAGAAAGAGATAAAATGTCTTCAAAACGACCCTTCCTCTGCTTCAACATCCTAGCTCCCAACAAATTACACTGCTATAAAAAGAATGACTAATTATGCTTCCACTAGGAACTATAAAGTGTCCAATTATGGGTCTAATTAGAAGGGAAGGGCATAAAATAATGGGTCTTTATTTAGAAATGGTATTATTCTCAGGACAGCCTTTAAAATGGTTTCTGTGTATTGTTTTATGTATTACATCCATTCTATCTTTTTGCAACTTGCTCAGATTTATCTCAATAGGATAAACATCTGTCACATCTTGCATATTGCTTTAATTTGATTGTCCCTGACCCCTTAGGCAAATACAGACAGGTGGAAAACATACTGGCTATTTCACATAACATCTGTAGTCACTTTAGCCATTGTTTTTTTTTAACGACTTATCACAGCATGGGAGAACTGCAAAATCAAACTGCTTCTCTCTCACTGTTGTGGGAGAGAGAACCAGGTGGAGTTCACCCTCTGTTTGCTTGAACGGCTCCATGCTGCTTAGCATTTACAAATGCAGGCTGGGGAGAACAGCTGTCAGGATACTGCTCTGGTGTTTGATATTTGGGGGGAAAAGAGAGAATAAAAAGTCAACAATGGGTAGAGTTTAATTAAGTCATTGTCTCTGTTCTTTTACTCCAAAGGTGTTTCATAAATGACTACACACACACACACACACACACACACACACACCATCTATGTTCACATTGTCTTTAGCACCAATTTGATGTGATTAATGAGGCTGCCCCAGCACATCTTGAGGGTAGTATATTAGTCACAGTTAATGACTCTTGCATAGCCTACTCAAAGAGCAATATATCCTTATTAAATATTTCTATCATCAAATTGGAATAAAACAAAGTGACCATATTATCAACACTGGTTAAGTGACATGCTTAGATTTTTAAAAAGAAAATACTATTACTAATAACAACAAAATGAAACATGTATATAGACTCTCCAAAATTCTCTTATTGACAACTGTAACCTATAATTTTAATCCAAGAAATATTTCATTGAAAATAAGTTTTTACACTACTTCAAGTCAGATTCTTTTTGTGTATGTAATAGAAATGGAGAAACACTGCCTGGTTATACACTTACATACATAATAATTCACCTTCATAAACCATAAATAAAACTTAGTTTAAATTTATTATATTTTTCTAGTTGGTATTAATATCCATCTCTTAAAGTGTTTTGCTGTTGTTGCTGTTTTTAATGCAAAAGGGGTTGACTCTATTACCCAAGACATTATTGTTATGGTTTTTGACTCTTTAAGAGGCAAGCCACGCCCACTCTCAGTGACCCTGCCTCCCCACCATCTTCATTCTCTGCCTTCTCTCTCGGCACACGTGCCTCTCCTCTTTTCCCTCTCCCCCTTCTCTCCCCCTCTCTCTTCTTTCCCCCCTTCTTTAAGTAATAAATATCCAATTCTNATGGTTTTTGACTCTTTAAGAGGCAAGCCACGCCCACTCTCAGTGACCCTGCCTCCCCACCATCTTCATTCTCTGCCTTCTCTCTCGGCACACGTGCCTCTCCTCTTTTCCCTCTCCCCCTTCTCTCCCCCTCTCTCTTCTTTCCCCCCTTCTTTAAGTAATAAATATCCAATTCTATTCCATACAATGTGTCTGCCCACATGTCTCCCACACACGCGCCCTGCTGGGACTCTGCACCTTCAGGGACTCACTGTGCCACCTGCACCAGCCCGCCCCTGCAAGCGGAATGGGCCAGGGCTCATGGCTGCTCTGACAGATTTTTAACATCATATTATTGGATTATTAATTATTACTTAGACTTCCCTACAAGGTGAAAATTCTTGGGCACCTTCTACTCAGAATCACTTGAATTTGGGTCCCACATTGCATTTTAGCATAGGTGCCTACAAATTCTGTGAAGACAGATGTTTAAAATATCCAGACATACCTTTGTTAAGCAGAGAATTTGCATCCTTTCAGTATACTTTTATCCCCCCATGTGTGTGTGCATGTGTGCATATATGTGTGTGTGCATGCGCATACTCTAGTGTTTGAGTGAACCTGTGTGTAATTGTATGCACATGTATGTATGTTGAGGTAAAGATCAGAGGACTGTGTGTTTTTCGTCAAGTGCCACACACCAGATTTTGGAGACAGATTCTCTAATTGGCTGGGATTTATGAAGTAGTTCTGCATCCCCACGTTTCCACCGAAGCTCTGAGATGACAAGCATGAATCTGCCACCACACTGACTTCCCTTTGTAATGTGGGTACTGAGGATTGAGTTCAGGTCTTCAAACATGAATTCAATCACTTTACGTAATGAATTATGTTCCCAGCTCTCCACTCTACTTGTCTGTCTCATCATATAATCACACACATCTCAGTTTAACCAAATTTAAAAATCTCGAATGTTATAAAGCCTCCAGCTTTTTCTCAACTATCCATCATATATCCCAAGTCTTCAATTCTTGTCTAGCATATGCTATTAATTTGATCAAGTGTCTCCTACTAGTCTCCCCTTTACATTAACCTGCAGATAGCATCATGATTTCAAATCTTCTGTTTTTCTCATTCTTTATATTTTACCTTTACTGCTTCCAAACATGCTTCCTCATTCCTCTCTACATCCTAGGTTCCTGGACAGCCTCAGGTATCCACTTTTACCATAAAGTCTTTTAAACTGATATTTGACTATTGTTGAATTCATTGTCATATGTCCATTTTACTTCATATGTGTTTACATTTAGTTTACAAATAAGAAAACTATACAAATAAGAAAAATAATAAAATGCAAACATTTACAGGATAGAACATGTTTTGATGGCAATATTATCTGATTTCTATATTTATTTCTTTATTCCATTATGAGCAGAGTTCCTACTTCTTTTGCAAGTATCCT
Source organism: Ellobius talpinus (assembly GCA_001685095.1). Lineage (NCBI taxonomy): Eukaryota > Metazoa > Chordata > Mammalia > Rodentia > Cricetidae > Ellobius > Ellobius talpinus. The sequence goes on along the minus strand of LOJH01019051.1, from coordinate 17,191 downwards.
ACCCAGCGGGTAACCTTTTCTTCAAACATTGTATCCGGGGTACATGTAAGAACATTCTGAGGAAATGTAAACCAAATGAGCCTCTGATATTCATAGAGTAAAATTTTTGTAATGCTGGTACAGAATATTTTGTCATGATTTTCAGTTTCTTCTTTATCATTTCCTGTTTGCTCAAGTACTTGGTAATTACAGCTGTTGCTATTTTCCTAAATCTGCTTTAACCCAAAGCACTAATGAGACATGACTTTGGATCCCCAATTATCGGTCTTCGTTTATTCTCACTTTCTTTTTATTAATTGTTTCAGGCAATCAGTGACTCTTTAGAATGTTGGTTACCTGTTTCACTCTTTGCTCCCCCTTCTCCAACTTTCATACTTGCTGTTCTTCCTGCTTTCGTCATAGAATCTTCTGGGTTCATATAAAATTGAGTCCATTATTCCATTGTGTATCCTTTCTGTGTCACTTCCTTATGGGACATGATTGTCTTTCCTATAAATCCTATGAGAATTTATTATTCAAAGAATTTACATGTGTTCTTAAGATTTTGGTCTTCCTTCAGTATTTCAGTCTTCAATTTTTTTTAAAAAAATAGCAAATTTTATTATGTTTTAAAGAATTTCATGAGTACTGTATTTATATCTTTAACCTCTCCAACTTTTCTGTGTCCCTCTCATTCAATTTTTAAATTCATGACCTCTTTCTCATTAATTATCATTGTTACATGTACACACATACACAAACACACACAAATACAGTATATGAGTCCATTTAGTGTTGCCCATGTATGGTATGCTGTTACATAAATTTTCTCTAGAGGCTTTCTAAAATGGACATTTTTCATGGATATCTTGCTTAAATAGTTAAAGTATAGAAAATAAAATTATTCTTTATTATTATACTTTAATTAATTTCAGAAGTATGGTGAACAGTGATCATCAAGTTTAAGTTGCTCTACATATTTCAACAAATGCACAGTCACACACACATATACCACACACATACACACATACACACACACATATCAAAGCACTATAGTACTTTCCTGTCTTGCCAAATAAGTTTAAAATTTTGAGAAAATTACAGTAGATTGTTAAACACTTGATGATGAGCAATAAACCAGCATTCTTTAATTCAGTGAGTTCTTTCTTGTTTGGTCGTTTGTTTGTTTATTGTTTGAATTGGCATCCTCAGTGACAATAAAGTTCTATGTTACCTGCTAATGCATACACCTTTTCTTCTACCTGATTTACTTTCTCAGAAACTACTTCTTCCTAATCATAGGGCCTCAGCGATCTTCAAATTTGCTTCTTCATCCGGATTTCATGTGCAACTGGTCTCCTCCTTTCATTTTATCACTGAAACTTATATCTGACTCTTTTCTGCTCAAACACAGTTGTGTTAATTTCAACATCTGGTTTTTGTTTGTGTTGCTTTCTCTGTTGGAATTTCAACAAATATTTAAAGAGCAAATCATTAAGAATATGGCCTTTTGAATTCCGAAGGAAACAGGATGAGCTCTCATCCTATTAGCTCAGAAAATTTTGACCTTGCATTGGTATTTCAATCACTGGAAAATTCCCTTTACTTAGCAATTTCTAAGAAATAATGTATTAGTCTCTGTGTACTTCTAGATAAAAGGATTAAGTGATGTACTATATTTTAAAAAAAATATTTACAAAATTTCTTTTAGAAATACGTCTAACTAGTTATTGGGTCTGTATTTACTACTAATGACAATTTGATAGTGGTTATAGAGAAAGCTTAATATTGTTTACTGTAAAGCATTATATTAGATGCAGGAAATATGATGGAAAAACTCAGGAAAGACATTTTTGCCACTCTGGGAATCTGCAATACAGAGAAAAACAAATAAACAGCCCTAAAGAAAATTAATTCAGTATTTAGAATAAAATTTGTGCTATACCATTACACAGGAAGGGAGCCTGAATGATATTAAATATCTTAAAAGGCTTTCTTGACAGAATGACACAGATAAGGAAATATGATTAATAATCATTTTCGTGTGGGGGAAAAAGAGAAATGGAGATACTTAGACAAAAGGCTGCATGTGTGAGGGCCCAGAAGCAATGGAGAAATGGGGGAAAGTAACTGACTCTGCCCTCTGAAGTGTGACAAACTGTGAAACTGAAAATTTCAAGAGATTAATTCTGAGTTAGGCAAGACTCGGCTTCCTTAGGCTTTCCAAAACAAAACAAGAAAAAATGAACTCAATTCTATGGAGATTATTAGAGAAGGATATTGAGATGCTGAAGATCTTCAGTGAAATTTTGTTTTGCATATTTTATCATATTCCTGGGAATACTCAACACCTAACTTCAAACACAGAGGCCAAAAACACTGGGAGTGTATTCTGATAGTTTTGAGGGTAGAAGTATAAAATCAATGTGGTTGTCAGTTTTGGAATTCTGTTGCTATTAAAAATTCATGGGATAAGTACTTAAAAAGACTTATTTCAGAGGTTTAGAAAGTCCTGTTCGTAACTGGTAGAATGTTGTTTTTCACGTCTGGTGGGCAATGATGGCTTGAGTGATTGACATAGGAAAATAATTCCCCTTATGACTGGGAGTAAAGAAGAAAGAAAGGAGTTTGAGGTCTTATCCTCTTCAAGGATACATTAGAAATTATTAAAATCCTCTTACTCGATGGTCACTTTCAATTGGACTACAGGATTGGAACAGACTTTTAAAACTTGAGCCTTATGGGACTCAAGATTTAAACACAACACTTTCTTCAGGTAGGTAGTTTTTATGATCTTGCTGAGGGCTCTGTGAGAGCCTACCCTTTCTAGCTTCTGTTGTGATGAGCAATCCTTTTCCATCATCTTTTTTTTTAGATGCATCCCAACTCTACCTACAACATGTCAGTCTTACATTGGTCTCTACTCACTACTCACAGTGATGTGAGTCTTTGGCTTAGGACACACGCTAAACCAGTGTGGCTTCATATTAACCTCATTGTGTTCAAGTAAGTTCACATTCATGGATACTATGAGTTGGCAACAGATGATATAATTTTTTGAGAGCTACCATTCAAAGCTACTCACATGGTTACTCACATGGTTCTAATTTGAAGAATATATTCTAGGAGAATAGTGAGAAGCAGAGGGAATAATTAGACTGATTTTTGCAGCAGTGCAAATGAATAATAACTCAGACCTGAACAAGCATTGTGATAATGTGGGAAAAGCATATAAGCTGACAAAATTGAATTCTGGAAATACATACAGCAGAGCTGTTCATGAATGACCATGCTGAGAAAGTTGGAAGGAGAGGAATGGGACAACAATTCGTAATTCCTTGCCAGGGACAAATGGCATATTGAGAAGAGAAATAGTGAAGAGGTGTTGGTATAGATAGTTACAGAAACTTCTCTACTCTGTGTATAAAGTGCTCAGCTGAGGACACCACAGTGAGTGAGTCAGCCCCAGGTCAGCCCAGCGGAGCTTGTGGCCCCAGATACCGATACAGAAGTTGTTCTTCCTTTAATAGAAACTTTATAAATATAAGATGAGATATCTTATAACTTTATAAGATAAAGTTAAATGCCTACTAGAATCATCACTATAAAATTCATTCTGTTATTGTTATCTACTTTTATATCTTCTCAACCTATTACTCTTCCTGGAAACCTTTTTTTAAAGAATAATTTTATAAGTAAAAGCATATATATATACATTGATGTAGCAATTTCTATCTATAAATCATCTGTTTATGAAATTACCTTTATATTAATTTTTATTTATTTTAGTTTTTGAAATTATAATATAATTATATCGTTTCCCATTTCACAACAATAGACGTGTAAATGAGGATGAAGTGAAGTCCACAAAGCCTCAGCCCTACACAAATAACTCCAGGGAACTTGGAAACACCGAGAGTGAAACCAATAGTCTCCCCACAAAAGAGCATATCAATTTGATATCCAATATCAAATGGTCAGCCTTGAAAACACAAATACAAGTAACATTATACACACTGAGCCAGTTGTATTTATGTGTTCAGAAACACACACACACAGAGACAACGACAAAAGAGGTCATGAATTTGAAAAAGAACAGGGAGTGTGTCTGTGGAAGGATTTTGAATGACAGAAGGAGGAAGTAACCTTATAAAATCTGTTGAACTTTGTTATCCCATGCAGCAACATTTTGTGTCTCTCCTCCCAATTAGCTGACTTGGGAAAAGATCTCTTTGGCATGTGCATGTCGTCCAGTCTATTATTCACAGCTATGTTGTACTGTCCCTCCATTTGGTATCTTGAGCACATTTTAGTTTGTGTCATTATGCATTGTTTCAAAGCACTAGATTGTGAGTTTGGGAATTTTTCACAGGTCTAATGTTTTTCTCAGCTTGCGTGTCCTCTGTCACTTACAGGCCATTCTTCAGTATTTATCAGTTCATTTGTTCATTCATTCAGTAAGCCATGCACTCATTCTTTCATCAGATGTACACTAATCTGCTGTTTCATTCCGGTTATTCTGCAAGGTAACAGCTGACATAATGTAGTTCATGTTCTCAGTGGATTAGAATCAAAGTACATGCAACTCCATTGTGTGTAAAAGGGCAGCAAGAATCCTAAAATTTAAAGAAACAAACGACACAGAGAAGAGGCAAATATTCTCGACTGACTACATAGAAGAAGAAAGGCAGGAAATGCTTACAAGATCCAGAGATAAGCAAGCTAAAGACTAAGGGACTCCAGCAGAAGTTACCATTCAAATAGTGGGGCAGGTGACTGGAGGGTAAAGTGGGAAAGATAAATAATGATACCAGAGAGAGAAAGGGCACTATAGAGAAGAGAGAAAGAACAAATGGCAAGAGCTAGAACAAGCGTGTTCATTATACAATTGCAGAAGTGTGTGCTCTGAAAGGGTAGTAGGAAGTCCAGGAGCAGTGCTTTGTGTATGCAATTACAGCAGTCAAGAAGCCAAGGCATGGAGATTGCCATGAATTGGAGACCAGAAGACAGTAAATAGTAAATCTCTAGATCCTGTAATTTGATATCCTGACACAGAACAAATAAACCAACAGGAAAAATTACACACAAAAGGAAAGGAAGAGAAGAAACAAAACCAGACTCTCTGAATGTGGCTGACAGTGAGGGCTGTCTGAGAAGCCAAGGGCAATGGCACTGGGCTTTGATTATACTGCATGTACTGGATTTGTGGGAACCTAGTATGTTTGGATGCTCACCTTCCTGGACCTGGATGGAGAGGGAAGGACTTTGGCCTTCCCACAGGGCAGGGAACCCAGACTGCTCTTTGGACTGGAGAGGGATGGGGAGGGAAATGGGAGGAGGGGAGGAGGTGGAAATTTTTAATAAAAATAAAAAAAGGAAAATGTTAAAAATTAAAATGAATTCATGGACTATTTCTACATAAGTTTTTAATTTTTTACTTGGTTTGTGTGGTATAAAGATTCATTCTAAGATAATACTGCCCCTTTGCATTAAAATTCCTATAGGAGAAATTCTGGAAGGCACTATGACTAGAATACAATTAAGATTTGCATTCACCCTATCCACATATACCTCCTGTAATTTTTCCTCAACAATTGTCAATTCCTTTTCTGCTTCAGATGCTAATACTCTGAGACTATTCAAGTCTTTATCACCATGTAAG
>LOJH01019050.1:3245-14316 GCA_001685095.1 Ellobius talpinus | reverse complement strand
GTGCTGGGATTAAAGGCATGTGCCACCACAGCCCGGCTTGGGGGTGGGGGGAATCTTTTACGTACAGTGCATGGTGACATCTTGAAGCGTCCTTAGGAAGAGCCAGAGTAAGGGGAATTGCCAAACAAACCCAATTGCACTGGATATCTAGAAAGGTAGAGAAATGGGCCTGGCAGAATGTAAAAAACCGAGTGACAAGCCGAGGGACTGAGAGAGAACTGGTGACAGAATGACAGGAAGAGAAGAGGCACATGAGATCTGAGCCTTTCCTTTCCCTACCAAGCTAACAGCGCGTGCCAGAGAAAGGTGTGTTTGCATATTGGCGATCAGGAAGCAGGGTAGAATTTTGCAAGCCTGTAAACCACCTGCTTCTGGGCAAAATAAAATCCAGTTAGTCAGTTTCTTGTAAGGTTCAGAAGTCAAAACTCTATCCCCTAAATCTGCACCCACATCTTATGTTCTCCCCTCCCCTCCGCCCCTACCCAGTCTCCCACCTTGCTTGCCTCACATAAATATAAAAACCTTGAACCTCAGCTGTCCAGGCTGGGGCCTAACAGAACCGGTAAACCAACTGAACAAACCAGCTGTCCAGCGAGCAGAGACTGCTACTTAACCGTGTGGATGGGCCTTGCAGGAATTCTACCACACCTTCCTACTGAACAGCAAAAACAAAAGGAGAACAGAACTCTGCATTCTTTATGATATCGGCAAAGTTTTAAAAGCTAGCAACCAATTCAAAATGTTGGAAAACAGGCTCTCAGGAGTGGGTGGGTAGAACTGCGAGGTTGTGACCTTGGCTGGGAACACGTGAAGTAGGCTCAGTTGATTTGTTACCCGCGGTGTACATTATCTGAGATGTTTAATCTTCATCGTCAACCTGATGGGATTTAAAATCACCATGGATTTTTAAATGCCTCTGGGTGTGCCCATGAGAGTGTTTCCAGAGAAACATAACTAAGGATGGAAGGCCCACCCAGAGGGTGGCCAGAACACCCCGTGGGGTGGGGACCCAGAGTGAGTAAAGTCAGAAAGGGAGCTGAGTCTCAGCTTTCACCTCTCTCTGCTTCCTGGTTGTGGATTAGCAGTTCCGTCAGGCTCCTGCTGCCCGCGTCGTCTCTGCCACGAGGCTGGCATCTTCTCTGCCGTGGTTCCGCCGTCATCTCTGTGTGATGTAGTCTAAATGTCCTGGCACCAAACCAAGGTTCTTCGAAATCCCTGACCCAGACATCATCTGAGCCACGTGTTGCTTCCCTGTCTGTTTATGCTACCTCCTGAAAGACTCGCCCTCAATGGGTCAGATGGTGGGGGAGGGGCATTTGTGCTGTAAGACAGCCTGTTCCTGGTCTGCCTAATAACTAAACTGGGTGCTGCCAGCTCGAGCAGGGGTGCTGGGCCACCCGGAAACCTCGGTCTCCCGAGTGTGCACCCTATACCTATCTTCAACTGAGAAATCGCCAGTTTCAAGCTCTCCCTTTGAATTTTGTTTTTGTTTGTTTTTGAGACAGGGTCTCTATGTAGCCCTGGCAATCCTCAAACTCACAGAGACCCGCCTGCCTCTGCCCCCCAGTGCTGGGTTCAAAGGTGTGCAACAGTACACCTGCCCTTCCCTCTACGTCGTGTTAGAATTATATTGACCAAAGTGAGGGAACCCTGCCTGGCACAATCTTTGTCCCAGTGCCTGGTTCTTAGACTGTATTAAAGCCATTTGTCTTTGAACCCATTAAGATAGTGGTCTGTAGGCGGAGTTTTTCTGTGTCTGGGCAGCTGTTTTCCAAAAACCACTCAGAGTCTTACTATTAATTACAAAAACTTGGCTGATAGTTCAGGCTTGTAACCAACTAACTCTTACATTTTAAGTTAACCCATATTCTTTATTTACACTCCGCCACGTGGCAGCACCTTTATTAGCAAGGCACCTTCATCTCCTGCTCCCTCTGCATCTGCTCATGACTCCAGACTCTGCCCTTCTTCTTCCCAGCATTCTGTGCCAGCTGTCTCTCCCAATCTCTTCCTGCCCAGCTACCGGCCAATCAGCTCTTTATTAGCAATGAGGGCGATGCATATTTACAAAGATTGTTCCCCAGCACTGGTCTTCAGTAGGTTGAAGAGTCAAAAGGAATAAATGGTAGCCAATAAACACAACTCCAGTGCTTCACAGTAGGCTGAAAATGAGCTGGAAGACCACACTTTAAGAGGTGGTGCTAGGGTAGGTTGGGAGGCAGAGAGATGGTCCAGTGGTTAAGAGCACTTGCTGCTCTTGCAGAGGATATCAGTTTGATCTCCAGGACCCACATGATGGTTCACAACCATTTGCAACTCCAGCTCACAGGTATAAAACTCCCTTGCCTGGCCTCCTCGGGCACCGCACACATGTGGTACAAATACATACATGCATGAAAACACTCATACACATAAAATAAAAAAATGATTTTTAAATTTATTTTTAGGAAAAAAGAAATGAGACTGGAGAAATGGCTCAGCCATTAAGAGCACTTGCTGCTCTTGCAGAGGACACAGGTTCAGTTCCCAGTTCCCACAGGGCAGCTCACAACTGTCTGTAACTCCAGTTCCTCTCCTGACCTCCAAGGGCTCCTGCACACACAGTGTAGGCAAAACACTAATTCTTGTAAAATAAAATATTCATTCATTTATTTATTTTCTGAGACAGGGTTTTTCTGTCTAGCCCTGGCTATCCTGGAACTTTCTTTGTAGACCAGGCTGGCCTCGAACTCAGAGATCTGCCTGTCTCTGTCTCTCAAGTGCTGGGATGAAAGGTGTGCACCACCCCTGCTCAGCTAGATATTGTTTTAAAAAGAAAAAAGAATGGTGCAGGCTGAAGTTAAAACCAGAACCTAGCAATTTTTTGGTATGGAAGTGGGTTTATAAGAGACCCAACATGGGTCAATTGCCATACCTCTATAGAGTAACCCTATTCTTCTAGGCGAGTCGTCCACATGAGGCAACCATGCTCTTTTGAAACAAAACCACAGGAGCTGCAGCAAGAATTTAACTCAGTATAGTGTTTCTGGCAGAAAGAGGTTGTGGAATCTGCTCTCCAAAGATCACCCTGAATGTGCCCAGGGCTCAGCATGCCTGACCTGAGTCCCCAGTGTGTCTGTATAAGCAATTACAAAAGGCTGAACTGACCAAACTAGGTCACAAGAATTCTGAAGCCTCTGACTTGTTTCTCACAGAATGCTGGCTCGCTTGCTTTGGAGATATCCTGCTTTACTAAGGCTGTCATACTGGGAGATATTCAAGTCACACGTGGAGGCTGTCCTAAACAGCCTGAGTTTTCACAGTTTTTTACAAAGTGAGTTCCAGGACAGCCAGGGCTGTTAAACAGAGAAACCCTGCCTCCAAAATCCAAAAATCAAACCAAACCAAACTAAAAAACTCAAAGGGTCCTGTGGGTAGTGGGTGCCTGGTATGTCTGCCTGTACACGGTTGCTCCCATCTTCTCTTGCCATGGTAGTTCTTCTCTTTGCTGTGGTAGTTACCTATGCACCCCCACAATCACAGCACCGGCCTGGAACAATTTGAGGAAAAGGTTAGTTTTGCTTTTGCTTTTTTTTTTTGCTCACAGTTTCAGAGGGTCTCAGTGTGTTGTGGGAAGGGAAGCATGGTAAAGCCTTCATGTTAGAAGCGTGTATTATGGCTGTTCACGTCACTGGTGACCAGGGAAATAGAGGGCAAGGGCTGAGTGTAACCGTCAGAGACCCATCCCAAGTGACTTACTTGTGCCAACTCGACCCAACCCTCCCAAAGTTTCACAACACCCCCAGACAGCACCAGCTGCTCGGAAACAAGTGTTCAAAACACGAACGTGTCTGGAACACTGCAGAGTAAAAGCCCAGCATCCCTGATTCTACACGCCCGTGGTGGAGTTGAATACAAATGCTCTTTCCTACAGCCCTGGGAGGACACATGAGTCAGCCCGAATCTTCAAAGTTCCACTTTCCTCTGAATATAGGGAGTGAGAAGCCCTGATCCAACAGTCAGTGTTCTTTCTGGAACTGTCAGACCAAGTTGAGAAAAGATTCTTCACTAGGTGTTTGATGTGGCTCTCTGTTCCCTGGAGCTGGTATGGACAAAGTTTTCAATTAATTGCTGGAATGTCAATGAATGCCTTTGAAATTTAAGCTGCAGGAATTTGCTTCCTGTCACTGGCTAACCAGAGCCCTGGCTAGCATGAGTAAATCTGATAGGATTATACATACATCCGCTATAGTAATCAAGAATTGATGGATTCATATGTGAGCTGAAATTCAGCCGTGGCTGCAGATTTGTTATTGGAAAAGAACTAAGCCCGAAGCAGCATGCTGGTGAAGTATGTATCCCTATATACTCCAGTGAGGCTGGACCAGTGGAATCGGACCCAAAAGGTGCAAAAGGAGTCTTTTGGGGCTAGGAGCCTAGGGAAGCCTTTGTTTCCCCTTCCCCACCCTCTCTGTCTGAAATGCAGAAGCCACCCTGGGAGTGCAGCAGGCATCTTGAGAGTGTGAGGGTCAAACCTCCTGCTGGAGGTGCAGGTGCTGATGGAGAAGGATGGAGTAGCCTGCTGCCTGCTGCTTCTGGAGGCTGAGGTACTGGCTAACTTTGCCTTTCTTCTGGCTCTCTGCACGTGAGAAAAACTAACCTGGTCTGGTTATTGCACGCAGCCAGATGTGACTCTAAGTTAGGCAATGCCCTTTGCCCACTATATTCAAAGTTCTTGGAATTTTGGATCAAAGGGATAATATTTGGAGACTTGCTACCAATCAGGTCTGGGCTGCTATGCCAGACATGGATCTCTGAATCCATTCCCTACCTCTGTTGCAACAATGTACATTTAGTGGCTTCAGATGACAGGTTTTTGTATTTAGCACAAGTCTAGATATTAGAAGTCCTTAAACCAAGGTGTCAGCAGAGCTGCTTTCCTTGTAGAGGATTTAGGACATCCATTTTGTCTTTTAAACTTCCAGGGACCTCCTATTTCCCTTGTCCATGTCCCCTTCTTATTCAAGGTTGGCACTGTAGCGCATCATCCAGGCTAGTCTCCCCACACTGTCATGGGTACAACCACACCTGCAAAAGCCCCCTTTTGGCATATAAGCTAATGTATTAGCAGGTTCTGGGTCTCAATATGTAGAAATTTCAAGGGCTCACTGACCTTTCTCCATTTTCCTGTTTACCTACAGAGTGACAGTGCTTTGTCCAGGTCCCACACAGAGCTAGCTGAGGGGACAGAACTGCGCAGTCACACTCATCACTGGCAGAGGTGGCAGAGGTACCCTTTATCCTCCTGAGCATGAATCTAGGGTCAGACATTCTTTCAAGGTCCACTTCAGACCTCCAGTGTGCTCAGAAGCTATTGCTGTCACCCATGGCCCACAGCGCCCATCCTCTTGGCTGTATCTCTGTCGCTCATTGTCACTTGGCATTCATCAGCCCAGCTGTCCCAAAGGCATTGTTTTATCCTCTGACCATCTTGATCTCTGAAGACAAAGATAACATCTTAGGCTACTTTGCATCACAAGAACCCATGGCATGGAGTAGAGGCTTCTGGTAGATTCTTCAGTAGGATGCACTCAGCTCCTACCCCGCAGTCTGGAAAGACAGTCTCCCTTGCAGACAAGACTGGGTGACGTCCAGCTAGGTGTTGACAGTGGAGTGGCAAGCACAGGAAGGCAGGGTTGAAAGTATTTGATTCTTCTGCTTCAGCTGAGGCAGGGACTGTTCTATTAGGTCCATAGCATCTTACAAACAGGGAATGGAATAGGACTGTCAGAAGAGCAGGGCATGTAGCCACTTCTCATAGCAGTACGACTCATGGCTATGTAGGACTCTAGCCTGTTTCTTCAGCTTCCACCCTCTCAGCCCCAAATCTGTAAGCTCCTTCTTGCCTGGTGTGAACACATCCTCTCTAGCTGGAGTGGCTTCTCTCGTCTCTCTCTATAAGTATAATCTAGTCTCTGGCATAGCAAACCCTCTCAGGGTAGGCACTACACCTTTCTCTTGCAAACAGATCCTCCAGAGAACACATCAAAAGAATAATGCACAACTCATTGAAATGGGTTAAAGTTCCACCATTCTGTGGGGCTGGAGAGATGGCTCAGTGGTTAAGAGTGATCACTCAGAGGATCCTGGTTCAATTCTCACTATGGCAGCTCACCATTGTCTGTAACTCCTGTTTCAGGAGATCTGACGCCCTCTTCTGGCCTCCACAGGCACCAGATACCCATGCAGACAAAACACCCAAACACATAAAATTTTTTGAAAAAGTTTTAATATTCTGATGAATTTTTCATGCTTTATGGGAAACAAGAGCCTGGAATGGAAGCAGAATGTGGTCCCTCTCCTTTCACGCTCAAATTTCTCAAATAGAAGAACTCATTTCCTTGTTTCAATGTTATTAATTCACAGGGGCAGTCCAGAAAACCCTTCTCTTTTTATACCAGTGTTTGTGGCAAACATAATATAACATTAAATGAAGTGTTAGAATTCATTCAAAATTTTTGCTGATTTAACACACTGTCATTCTCCTTTCATCCCCACTCCTATTACTATGGTTTTTATTTTTGCTAGGTTGTTATATGCATACAACTTTTGGACTTTTGTTTTTCATATAATGTTAGAACAGAAGAGTTTTCCAAGGTTGTTGCCTAGCCTTTCTTTCTTCTTCCTCTGTCTCTCTCTCTGTCTCTCTCTCTCTCAGTATTTCAAGACAGAGTTTCCCTGGCTGTCCTGGAACTTGCTCCTTAGACCAGGCTGGTCTCAAACTCAGAGAGATCTATCTGCTTGTTTCTGCCTCCTGAGTGCTGAGATTAAAGGTGTGCGCCACCACCACCCGGCTGGTCTTTCTTTTCAACAACACATTTCTTCCAGCATCCCTGATATCTGATCTGTATCCCTACAGTAATTTTCTTTCAGTTTGTCCTGGCATTATCATTTACACTGCAGTCATCATGTTTGCAGTTGTTCCTTTAGGGTTTCCAAGGAGCGAGATTGTGCCAACTATATAACTGCTTGCAAGGTCTCCCCCCTCTCACTTTTGAGACAAAATCTCAGTATTGCATTAAGGCTGGTCTTCAAGACTTAAAAATTCAATTATTTAATTAATATGAGTGTGTGCATGCACTCACGGTGCTCTGGGTACAGTGTGCAGGCATCGGTTTCCTCCTTCTGTCATATGGGTTCCGGGAATCGAACTCAAGTTGTTAGGCTTCCTGTCAAGCACTTTGACCCCAGTGGCATCTTGCTGGCCCTAGTCTCACACTCTCAGTCCTGCTGGGATTACAGGTGAGACCCGTCCCTCCCGGATGGTTTTACTTTTCATTTCAATTTGCCTCGCCCCGACTCTTAGGGAGGCGTTCCGAGGGAGGTGTTCTCAGCTTTTCTGCTATGCCCAGAAGATTACAGCCTCGGAGAAGGAATGCAGCCAAGCACCAGGCAGGTAAACATGGTTCCGGGTTTGCGCCCGGCCCGCCCAGCTGTGGACTACATTTCCCAGGCAGCACCGCGTGGAAGGCGTGGCCGCGGGGTACGGGCGACAGCAACGCCGGGTCCAGGGTGTACAGCGGGACGCGATGGCTGCGTGGGCCGAGCGGCTGGCGGGCGTGCGGGGAGTTCTGCTTGACATCTCCGGCGTGCTGTACGACAGCGGCGCAGGCGGCGGAGCAGCCATTGCGGGATCTGTGGAGGCGGTGGCGAGGTTAGTGGGCTCAACGCGGGGGGTGTCGGACTACTGTGCCTGCCGGGGGCGGAGCGTTCACGCCAGCCCCGCCTCCTCGCGCACTGGCCCCGCCCTTCATGCTGGCTAGGAGCCAGGTGGGGAAGTTTGGGTTGGCGCTGCTAGGCTTCCAAGGGTTGTAGTTTTGCTTTGGAAGCAGGTGAACTGTTGAACTTGGTTAACCTGCAAGTAAAATACAGATTTCAAAAGTGTAGGATATATATATATATATATTAGGCCAGTGAGATGGCTCCATGGATAAAGGCATTCACTATTATGACAACCTGAATTCAATCCCTGGGACCCACATGGTGGAAGAAAAGAAGTGACTGCTGCAAGTTGCCTTTTATCTGACCTCTACATAGTGCTTCATTCTAAAAATAAATAAATGGAAAAGTTGTTTTAAAATATTTCATTATGTTGCTTACATGTTTAATATACTAGGCTAAGTAAACTATTTTAAATGTTCCACCTGTTTCTTTTACCTTTAAATCACGTATGTGGCTAGCCATCTAATTCTTTTGGATTGGTTTTGATTTGAGGAGGAGAAAGCATCTGGTTCTTCAAGCCTGCCCATGCAGGACCCTCCCTGCCAGGGACCACAGTTGGCATTAAGTCTGAGCTATTTGCCTTTGGTGTCCCTAGCCAGCTCTATGTAATGTTGATGGGCAGTTGGAAGGGGCTTGTTGTTTAGCTAGCACTCAGTCTCCCAGAATCATTAGCTGGGATGCTCTGACCTAACTCGGATTATTTATTTTCCCATAGTTAAGTAAATGATAGCATTGATGCGGCCACAAGGACTCCAACTGTGTTTTGTAGCGAAGTCAAAGGGGCTTGTGAAGGACATCTGTTCCTAGGAAGTACCTGCGACCTCTGTGTGGGCAGAGGTCTAGGTTTACCTGTCCTTTTGGTCTCAATATATTCTCCACTGACCCCAGAATGTAGGACTGGCTGTGTAACAGTGAGCCTTGATGTCGATCATTATGTGGCGGCCCCTTTTGGAACTCAGTCAGGCACTGGACAGTGCTTTGAAGTGAAGTTACTTCATGTAGGCAACCTTATGAGATCTCATCTGAACGGAAGGTGGACCATATTTTGAGCTCAAATGAGTCACTGTAGATCAGAAGCGAAGATGGTTCCAAGCCAGGAAAAAGTGCCACCCACAGTGGGTAAGTCTTCCCACTTTAAGTAACAAACGGAGATAGTCCACCCACAGACATGCCCAAATGCATGTCTCCTGGATGATTCTAGATCTCATCAAGTTGATAGTTGAGATTACCCCTGTCACAAACATATACACATACATGAACTTGTACACATATACAAAGAAGTACAATGAAAATGAGATTTCCTTTGGCAAGAGAGCCTCAGAATATATAAATAAAAAATCAGCAATTGAGCTGGAGTAAGGACAAATGACATAATCATTCCCCAGGGCAAAAACCAACAGTGACCTCCTAAGCATGTGAAAGATCTCCCACCTGGCCACATTAGAAACACAAATTAAGGGGCTGGAGAGATGGCTCAGCGATTAAGAGCACTGACTGATCTTCCAGAGTTCAATTCCCAGCAACCACATTGTGACTCACAACCATCTGTAGTGAGATCTGGTGCCCTCTTCTGGCCTGCAGGCATGCCAGAAATGTGTAAATTCTGCATCTAGAAAATATTCATATTGTGCATGTAACTCCCAGTTCATTTCACTCTCTTGTGTAACTAGCATCTCAGAAAACTCCCTCTACACTCCCCCAGCCCAGGGCACTGCTTTGCCCTCTAGTCCCGAAGGTTAATTTTGCTTGTAAATCTGGATATTGTGGGGCCAGAAAGAACATGAAATGAAGGAGAGTCATGGCAGCAGGGCCTTGAGGAGGCCACTCTCACATGACTTCTGCAGTCAAGAAATCACAGAGTGTGTTTCTTGTTTATGACTGTCCCTTTCATCTGCTATCACTTGCGAGAGATTTGTTGTAGCTGTGGACAGTGGTTTGTAGATGCCTTGATTGCGTTACTAAGCTTGGTTCTACGGAGTGATGTCTTACTGTTCTACTGTGAAGAGACACCATGGCCAAGGCAACTTATAAAATAAAGCATTTAACTGGGGGATTGCTGATGGTTTCAGAGGGTGACTCTATGACCATCATCATGGAGAACACGGCAGCAGGCAGGCAGGTGGGCAGGCCGGTGGGCAGGCCTGGCACTGGAGCAGAAGCTGAGAGCTTACTTGTGATCCAAAAGTATGAGGCAGAGAGAGCTACCTGGGAATAGCATGGGTTCAAAAGCCCACCCCCATGACACACCTCCTCCAACAAAGTCACATCTCCTAATCCTTCCTAAACAGTTCCACTGACTGGGAACCAAGCACTCCAGTATATGAGCTTGTTGGGGGGGCATTCCTTTTCAGACCTCCACAAATGAGGACACATTTGTGCATCCCTATCTTTCCCGTTTGGGTTATTGCAGCTGGTGTTTTGGGGAGCATGTGACTGTGTTTCTACGGAGTGTGCATCCATGGAATGGGTGTTGGAGTAGAGTAGCTGAATTACAAGGCAGGAGTGTGTTTGACAAGTGCTAGTCACCTCCGCCAGCTCCACAGCCTTTGGTGTGTTTTGGGACCTTTGTCACAGGCTGCTACCTGTCAGTATCACCATGCTGCAGTCACCACTGCTGTGCAAGCCTGCAGGGGCAAAACAAATCTCTTTACACTTTTATGTATGTGCACGAGTGTTTTGCCTGCATGTATATCTGTTTGAGGGTGGCAGGGACCCTGGAACTGGAGTTACAGACTGTTGTGAGCTGCCCTGTGGGTGCTGGGAATTGAACCCAAGTCCTCTGGAAGAGCAGCCAGTGCTCGCTCTTAACTGCTGAGGCATCTCTCCAGCCCCTTTAATTCTTCTTTTTAAAGATTTATTTATTTTATATGTATGAGTGTTTGCTGGCATGTATGTCTGTGCACATGTGTGCTTGGTGCCTGCAGAGGTCAGAAAGAGGGCATCCCCTGGAACTGGGATTATGGATGGGCTGTGAGCCACTAGGTGGGTGCTGGGAACTGAACCCTGGTCCTCTGCAAGAGCAACAAACAAGTGCTCTTAATCACTGGGCCATCTCTCCAGCCCTTAAAGCTCATCTTAGCAAAGCCTTCGTGGGACCAATCATAAGCCTCAGAACCCACAGAATCTGCCAGGATTCGTCCCATCACTGCCCCTCTTTGCACCCTTTTCTTGGATAGCACTATGGTAGTAGGAGACGAGTGGGCTGTGTCCTGCCGCCCGGCTAGCTTAACCCCCCCCGAAATAACCACACAGAAACTGTATTAATTAAATTACTGCCTAGCCCATTATTTCTAGCCTCTTATTGGCTAAC
>LOJH01019048.1:1661-21426 GCA_001685095.1 Ellobius talpinus | reverse complement strand
GAAGAGGGCAAGTCTGTGAAGAATGGGGAGGGTGTGCAAGGCGGCACGGAGTATGGCAATAGAAACAAAGATTGAGTTGACAAGTGAATCTCTTTATTGCTTCACTTCTGGCTTTTTTGTTACTCTACCGTCTTTGCTGGGTTTTGTTTGTTTTTTTAACTTTAGTTGATGGTTTCATAGGTGAGTGTGCTGTATTTACACTATTTCCACACCTTCCTCCCACCCCTACAACATCTTCAGGGCCTTCATCACCATTCCCTCTTGCATTCATGACCCCTTCTTCTATAATTATTTTTGGCATGTAGGCAACTTACTGGACCCAATTGCTGTTGTCCGTATTTGCATGTGTTTGGAGCTTAACACTTAAAACTGGACTGTCACCCTCGACCAAAAACAACAACAAAAAACAAGGAAAAAATTGTTCTCCCTCACTCATGGCCACTGATTGTCTGAAGCTCTTCATCTGAGATGAGCGCTTGCGAAGTTCTCCATCCATCAGTGTTGCACGTTGACTGTTGTGGTCATGGTGGTTCTTGTGTCTTGGGCAGGCAACCATATTATTGAGCATTCATAGATGCAACATCCCATTTAACTAGACAAAATCAGCTTTATTGCTGGCTCTGATTTCTTTCATTATACATTATTCTCAAGATAAAGGAATAACCAATAGAGAGCAGGTCACTTGTGCTGGGGACTGAGTCTGAGGGAAGTGTGGATGATAAAGAGTAGCACCTAGAAATTACTGATACAGTAGAACTTTTTCACATCCTAGCTGGAGGAGTGGTTTGTAACTCTACCCACATGCTAAAATTTATAGCCGTGTATACCACCACCAAGAACAACAAAAAGATAATGGTGTGACACTCTCATTTTACAAGAAGACAAATACTGTAAAATAAAGCATAGAAAGAAACTCATTTATGAAGACTTGGGCTATGCCATTAAACAATCTCACTCTTTACGTGTCATCTGCTGCATGTATGGTACAGACCTGATGTCCACCTGACACTTGATCTTTCAGTAATACTGATGGAGAGGCAGGGTCTTGTTCTGTATTTGCCCAGCTCCAGCTCTTTCTTAGGCCCCTTTATTTCTTCTGAGCTATTAGGAATGGAAGGAAGAGTTGACCAGAAAGGATTCAACTTTGGGATGGGAAATTATATATATATATATATATATATATATATATTCTCAAATCTATACTTTATAAGAGAATTCTACTACCACAGAGTATGGGTGATGCTTTCTCTGCGCCTATTGGCTTATGAAATTAAATTAAATATAGGTTAAATAAAGTCACTAAGAAGTTAAACCTCTTGCATCTTCGATAGTAGCTGCTTACTGAGTGCCGTCAAATGGGACTATGAATTCCACGCTAGCATTGTCTCTGTTCTCATTCACATCCTGTCATTAAGGAAGTGGTCATTTCCCTGTTGCTCACTTGAGAAAATATAGCATGAGGTCATGGAGCACAGTCACAGGGCAGAACTGAGATTTGAATATAGATCTAGGATTCTGAGAGCTAATGCCCCTACTGCCATGTCCACTGTACATTATCTGGGGCCTTCCAGACCTCCTGAGATCACTCACTCTGTCTTGTCACTCACCACCAGTAGCAACTCCATGGTCTTCTCCGCCCACTTTGAACCCATCCCAAATCTGCTCTTAAACCCTGTCCCTATTCTCTCCCAGCTGCATAAGAGGTTGTTTCCTGTTTGGATTTATCTATTTCTAGCCTTCTGTGCAAACTCCATAGGCTCCTGGGTTTGTAACTTGTAACTAGGAAATAGAGCAGGTGAGTTCCTGGTGTTCTGCATGGGCAACCGTACGTGTCTGCCCAGACCTTGTCCCAGATGGTGTCAGGATGGTGTGACTTGCAGTCAGAGACTGTCATTCTCCCACTTTTACTCATGCATAAGAATGTTGGAGGAAACCTAGAGCCCTTATCTTGCTTGAGATCTGGGAGCAGTGGATGTTTCTGGTGGATCCGTCATCATGTTAGAGCCCTGGACCTCAGGCTGTGTGTGTACCCGAACAGCAACTGTGAACAAGTTAGGAACACCAACCTCAGCCCTGCTCAGGCAAAGCCAACCAGAAATCCTGAGGGCAGGGCCCAGCAATGAACTTCTAGGTGATTCTGGAACAGTGATGTTTGAAATCTACTGATCTAGCCCAGGGCTTCTCCAACCTCAGTAGACACAACACCATTAGAAGACAAGGTTGTCAGATTTACCAAATAAAGTACAGGTAGACCCATGGGACTGCCGACACAAACATATGCATTCTCGGGAATTCAAGTTTAACTGGCTGTCCTGTAGTTTATGAATGACATATATAAAGGGCAGCTTTTGATTCCGTAGGTCTGGAGTAAGGTGAGATTCTGAAGTTTGGACAAAGCCTCCAGGTGATGGTTTTAACAAAGCTCAACTGTACTGATAGTAAGCATCAAAACAGAGCTGTTCTTCCTCTTCCTCCTGTTCCTCCTCCTCTTCCTCATCCCCCTCTTGTCTTCTGGGACTTGAACCTAGGACTTCACGCATACTAAGCAAGCTTCCTTCCACTGAGCTACAGCTGTATCCCCAAAACTATTTCTTCAATAGGGATTCCCAGCTCTCCCTTCAGTTTATGAATCAGATTTTCCAGAGGAAACACTGATTTCGAATACGACAACTAAGAAACGATGTGTTCTGAGTCACGAACATCTCATTTTTAAGTTTTGGGGTGACACTCCAGGTCTAGGTGACCCTGCACACACGGTGGTAGCAGAGGTGAGGTGAGGATGAGGAGTGTTTGATGGGTGCAGAAGGGAGGAGGCTCTGTGGGGTAAATGGCCACCTCACTGTAGGAACAAAGATTCGGGAAACAGAAAGCTTGGAGCGTCTATGGGAACAACCAGAACTTGGGCTCTTTCCTGAGCAACAGCATCTGAGGACAATCAGCATCTCCACTGAGCCCTTTTGTAGTGAAATGTCTAGGTAATATGTCATTTCATTTACTCCCAAACAAAACAAAAACAACATGCATTTTAAGGTTGAAGTTATTCTTTCCCTAGGAGGACAGATTAAAACAAAACAAAAACCCAAACCAAACAAACAAAACCACCAAGGCTCAAACGCTGAACAACTTGTGTGTGTGGTAATGTCAACACCTGGGGTCAGGATTTGAGTTCAGGTCTACTCAAACCTCTCTCATAGAATTCTGTCTCTTTGTTGATGCTCCATCTTAGTGGAGATGCTAAGGCTCCATGGAGCCTGGAGAACATGGCTGCTGTCTTCTACAGTGATAACAACATAGCCTTTCTTCACAGTGTCTGCCTGGACCACTTTCTCTCCCGGGCCTGCTCCATCCCACCAGATGATGCCCCAGAACACACCCTGCACTGGCACCTCCCTGCGGCCTAGCTATGGCTTATTGGTCTTCAAATTGGAGCCCCTGGTGGTGGACACTTCCAGAGGAGACTCTTGCCTTCCACTTCATTAGACCCAATAGTTCTCTTTTGTGTCTGCAGCCAGATTAGCCCTGTACTTAGGCTCGATGCACATTCCCCGCTTTGATCTTCCAGAACAGACACTTCAATTTAGGTTTCTACCTGGACGTGATGAAATTCCAAGCGTGTTCTCACCTCAATCCCTGGTTTCAAGGTGTATTAGTTTGAAGAATTCTCGCTGTCTGAGGAAATGATATTGGGCTGAGCAATGCCAGAGAGGTAGAGCCCCCCCCCAACACTGTAGGTAAGATGTTAGAATTTCAAACTCTTAATCCTATTGATTCTTGGTCCTTTTGATCCTTTTAGCACTTGTCAGGAGGCTTGAGTTTGTGTAATTTGCTGGGTAAGGAGTGCTGATTGGTGTGGGTTTTATTATGACCTGTTTATGTCGTGCAATTAATAAGAAAAGCTGTGCCTGGCTGCTGAGCCTCCTGAAGACATCCTCGCAGTGCCTGCTTCCCCAGAGCCTCAGTGATGATTTGGGTTTGAGAAAAGTGAGTGAACCAAATCCTCAGCCTGAGATACATTTTGTTTTGCCTTTAGGCAAGCTCTGGTTGTCCTTTATAGAGTTCACAAGCGAATAGAATAACTGAGAAACACAGGGTCCCTTTCAAGGCCAGGGAAAGGGGAGAGAAGTATTTCCTGAGTGTTTAGGTTGTGCTGGGCATTTAACTCTCTTAATCCTCTCAGTAGCTTTAGGTCGTAGATCTTATTATCCCCATTTTACAGATTATTAACTCAGAGGTTAGGAAACATAGGCCAAGTTCAAGCAGCTAGAAAATGACAAGCCTGGGACAAGAACTCAAGTTCGATTTCAAAGCCGTTGTGTTCTCATACTGTGTAGGTTGAAGAATTTCTTAACGCATCCCTGGAGAACACGAAATGGAGTTTTCAATGAAAAGAAAACGTGAGCCTTTAAAAGCACTGCTAAATAAGGAGGGAGTATAATTAGATTACTGAGCTTGTCCCAGGAGCTGAGAAACAGCCCAGTGAATGTCAGCGGGATGGGGAGAGGCTGGTTAATAAGTGGGCCGGGGAAACTGATTTTCCATAGCAAATGGATGGAAAGCTAGATGCCTACCTGACCCCAAACAGAGAAAGACACACCAGGTGGCATAAGGGTCTCAAGCTTAAAGGAAAACAAGAATATTTTTGATGTACTTAAAACTTAAAAAATAGATGGGTGTTTGTTATCTTAGGGCAGAGAAGACAAAAATACAAACATAATTATGGAAAGATGGATAAACCTGGTTGCCACCAATTTTTTTTTGTTTTTTAATGCAGAACAGAAACCTGAACTTACAAAGTTAAAAGCCAAGCGATTGCTCCAGAGAAGACAGTGGGGAAATACACAGCATGTGTGATTAGGACTGAAAATGTCTGTAAGAAACAAATCAGCAAAGCTTCTACAAATCAATACCCAGAGATAGAAAGTCTGCTAGGCAAATGAGCCAAGGTTCAAGAACAGGGGAGAATCACACATCCCACAAACTGAAAAGCTGTTCCAACCCCCACAGGGAAGTAACAACCAAAACAGCATGACTGGAAAAGTTGAACTAAATACTATTGTCAGGTGGGAGGGAGCAAGAATGTGGGACAAGGGAGACAGATTCGGCCATTATGGAACCATGTTGGTAACAGTATTGTGGCAATGACAGTGTGCATGCCCGCTCAGAAGCTGACCACCTCTGGACAGACATGCCAAGAAACTCCCACCTGGTGCAGGGCCAGCC
The DNA here is from genome assembly GCA_001685095.1 of Ellobius talpinus. Classification (NCBI taxonomy): domain Eukaryota; kingdom Metazoa; phylum Chordata; class Mammalia; order Rodentia; family Cricetidae; genus Ellobius; species Ellobius talpinus. The sequence goes on along the minus strand of LOJH01019048.1, from coordinate 16,206 downwards.
CCCCAGCATCTGCAAGGTCAAGGAGCTGTGCCCTCAGAAGGGCTCTGAGCTTGACTAAAGGTTCCCCTTCTTTCACTGCCTTGGAATTCACAATAATTGTATTTCTGGACTAGGCAGGGCTATAGAGTGTGTTTGGGAGGGATGCTGCAGAGTCCTTTCCCGGCCACTCCGTAAGAATTCCCGCGGAAATACAAGGACAATCCAATCTTCCCATGAGTAGGTGGGGAGTTGGCCCCACTGAGAAGTCACAATTTCCATTCGAAATAGAACTTTCGTCAAGTCTAGGTGAGAAAGGGAGAGTGGCAAGCAAAAATCATGGACAACCCGGAAGCTGTGCCGTGGTGGCCTTTCTGCTTATGCCTCATGTCTGCATTCCTCAGCATATTAAGTTGGGAAGGATGGCTGGGAAGGTAAGGGAAACACAGACAAGCCTGACTCCTTGCTCTTTCAGTTCTTGCTCTCCTCAGTCAGCTGAAGATGGAGACAGGCTGGCCATGAATCAAGAGCTAAATAAAAAAGTTCGTGTGCACCGCCCCACTGGGTAGCATGCATTCACGGGAAGCTATGAGGGGCAAGGCAGTGGGTCTCAGGGATTCTGCGTGGGAGTTAAATCCGCATGTGCTTGTATTTAAAACCAAGACAGCACAATGTCAAGGCAAAAATCCCAACGATTTCTTCTTTATTTTTTCTTAGAACAATATTGGGAAACATAAACCACTGTGGTCAGTCAAGAGTTGAAGTTCAGTCCCCTCAACAGCACCTTTCTTCTATTTTGCATCGAGGTGGTACCCCCAAAGCTTTATTTCCTACTAGGCCTGCAAATCCCATCAGCAGCCTGTGTGGCACGTGGGAACATGATGAAGAATGCTTGTGTGAGCACAACTATTAAAAATGAAATAATCCAGTACCAGGGAGGGAGGACAGACGGACTGCGGCACAGATCATCAATGTTGTGCTTGCACAGCAGTATCAAACAAAGAAAAAAAATAACTTCTCTGAACAGAGATCAAAAAGGACATTGAGAAGTAACTCAAGCAAGAGAATTTTCTATGAGGTAATAGGGCACCTACCTAATTCCATAAAATTCCCCCCAAATTATATAAATACACACATATTCATATATATGAATATATATCATATATGGATGTAGACACATTGACCAGCACACATCTAACTCATGCCTTGCTTTTACTAAAGAGGGAGAAAGAATGACATCAGAAAGAGGAAAGTTGTGGATTTTAACTTAATTTAAAATTCTTTATGCCTTAAAAATTTGTAAACATGGGCCAGCAAAATGGCTCAGGAGGTAATTTACCACCAAGCCTGAAGACCTGAGTTTGACCCCCAGAACCCACATGTTGGAAGGAAACAGCTGGCTCCTCCAAGTTGTTTTCTGATTTCCATACATGCACTACGGCACTTTAGCCCCCCATACAACGAAAAAATGTAAATTTTAATTGTAAAAATATTAACTTACATAAAATCTTTAGTGATGATGTATTGTCTATTTTTTAGTGTTCTCCATAATTCATAATATAAAAAATCCTCCTAATTTAGATAATGTAGGCCATCTATCCACTCTAGACATAATTTCTAAAACATAAAGAATTTATTGATGGTAATGCAGCACGGAGCCCTTTCTCTCATGTGTTTCTTCGATCTAGGTACAGAAACACTGTTCTATCTTCTTGCCAATGGGAGGAGATGGCAGAGGGGCCTGGAGTCAGTCTCTGCCATGTTCATGAATGGAGGTCATGCACAAACCATTTGCTAATTATCTGGTTGGCACAGAAAGATACATTCTGCATTTAATTTCCCAAGCAGTGTTTTTCTTTGGGGGGGGAAGTGGGGGTGTACACTTTGAGTTAACTTTTCTTTTTCTTCTATTTTTTTTTAAATGTCCATGACTTTATGTCCTGAGTTTGCTAATAAGAAACCAGTCTTTTGGAATCTTCCAGTACCTTCTAAAGGATGATTACATCCCTGGCTTTGGAATTCCCGCAGCACAGTGGTGAATTATTGATCCACATAGTCCCTCCATCCTGGCTTTCCCACAGCTGTCTTAGCTCTTTAAACCCAGAGGGCTTGGGTTCCAATTCATTGACCCTAAGCACAATATAAGATGAAAATTATTTTGGCTGCTGAGGCAGGATGTAGCCCATTCATGTATAAAACCATTGCAAAAAAAAAAAACGAAAGGAAGTTAATCTTGGAAAGCAATGCCTGTGTTTGGTTTTGTTTTTAATTCTCTTCCTTTCTAGATGCTGGCTCCCACCCTGGGAGTTTGGCTGCTACTTGAGACCTGGCTCTCTTGAGGATGACGCGTTGATGGCAAGTAGCCCTGGAAGGTGACCTTCTCATGATCCAACTAATACCCACCTGTCTGCTGCCCCCATTTCTAGCCTCTTTCCTGCCCTCTCTTGTGAGCAAAGCATGCACAGGTAAGTGACAGGGACCTTGATGGCTTTTAATTGAAATAGCTCTGCATTCGCAGCCCATACTCCATCACTTTTCCACTCGACCTCAGAGCAAATATTAAACATGCTTAGCATCAAAAGTACAGTGCAAAATGCAAGTCTCACGTTAAAAGAGGAAGGCGAAGGGCTCTAAATAGAAGCTCAGTGTCATTTCGGGTTATCCTAATAACCCACCAGCAACCCCCTTTTCATCCAAATATAGAATTAATCTTCTCCAGGTAATGTATAATGTTTAGTCCACCTTATAGAAGAAATAATTCACAGAAAGCTTCTTTGGATGGGGTTGATTAGCAACCACAATTGGCTGGATCCTTTCTTCGCTCTGAGAAAGTGGTGGTGGGGACTCCAGTTCTACGAGGAACTAAAGTTGGGTCTCAAGGTGAAACTCGGACACCAAGGGAGCTTGCTGAGTCAGGGCCACTTCTCTTCCCTTCCCACACTCTCATTTGACTCTGGCAACGTGCAGTTAAGACTCTGGAACTTTATCGGCTTACATTAAAAGATATCTGCACAGAAATCAATATGCAATTAACTATCAGCTAGGTAGGTTCCCAGAGAGAAGACCTGACCTCCCTTCAACCCAACCTACTCCCCCTCCAAACAACTCCAAAGAAATGTAAATTCTTTTCATAAGTCATAATATTCATCATTGGAACATAAGGTGTGGTTTATATTTCTATCAATTTACATCACTAATGGTGTATGATTTGCACTGATAGAAAAACCAGCTGCAGTTTATGTGAATGGCAAAGGGAAGAGATGAGGATAGGGTTAGTGGCACAGAGAGGAAAGGCTGGTCATGGGGAAGTCAGAGTTCATCCTTGTGATCCATGCAATTGAATCTGGATAGGGAAGAGTTTACATTCCTTTTTTATGCACGGTACCTTTTCGTCCACTAACTCAGGTCAGTGCCAGGCAAGGGGAGGAGACCAGAGGGTGCAGCCTGGCTCTTTGTTCCCATCTTTCAGATTGCACTCAAGGACACGGAGGCTTGGCAGACCATGTGGTCCATCACCCTGAAGTCATATGCACAGTAATGGAGAGCCAACATGGAGAATCACTTCTACAGGGATGCTAAAGTGTATTGCCTGGTCAGAGAAGATGCTGGACATGGGACTCGCCTCAGAGACAACTGTACCAAGTCTGTTGCTGCTGCCACTGGACACACTGGGCACTTACCCCAGTGAGAGAAGCCCTGAAGCTAAGACTGGAGTAGCCTTGGCCCAGCAGCACAGGAACTGTTGTCCCCAATAGCCAATGTTTTCCCCAAGCCACATAGTGAGTGGCCTTCTGTGATACTCAGTGCTGTTTCTGCCTGATGTTGTCTGGTTTTACACCCAGCAGCTAGATAGACTTTTATTTAATAATGACTAAAACATTTGGCTTCTTTTCCATCTCTTCGGAGTTATAGATAACACTCAAAGACTATTGCAGATAGCTCTCTTTCAAAGAGAGAGGTACCTGATGGATTACTTCATTTGAAGAACTGGTACAAGTGAGAAGGCTTTAGTGGGTGTTTCGTGCTTGGCTCTTCCTTGTTCAACTGGTCTCCACATCAGTTCTCATTAATATTCTCAATAACTCAAAGCCTGGGTGTGTCTTAGAGTCCTTCACACTTTGTTGTCAGTGGTCTTTTGAAGGGGATATTCTTATTGATAATGTCAACAATAAATCCTGTTATCTTTAATTTGTTTAGTCTAGTGTTACATAATTTTTAAAAAGATCTTTGTTGGTGTTTTCCTTTGACTCTCAGTCCCCAGCCCTGGACTTAAGGACACGCACTATGTCATCACCGGAGTCAAGCAGCCCTGTCAAAGCATGAGATGATGTTTCTAGTTTTCCCTGGTAACACATCTGTCTTAATCAAGGGGATTAGGATCCTATGTTGTGGGAAATAGAACCAATACGGTCTGATTTGGAACTGCTGGAACCTACCTGAAGGTACCAGGTGTTAGGAACACTAGGGGACTAGGAGGATCCAAAGGAACCAAGAACTTCAGGTTTGAAAGCAAAGAACACAAACACAAGCGTGCGCGCGCGCACACACACACACACATACACACACACACTCCTCCCAAGTCCTAAAAACCTACATCCAAATCATAGAAACCAAGGATACCGAGAAGACATTAAAGCTGTGGTTGTAATTCAGTGGCTGAGGGCTAGCCTAGCAAGCACATGGCTGGGATTCAATTCCGCACACACACACACACACACACACACACACACACACACACAAACCAGAAAAGAAACTGCCATCTCCAATGGCACTGCAAGTGATGCTAATATCTAATATCACTCCAAACCATAAATAGAACTCAAAGAAGAAAAAGATAATTGTGTGTGTATGTATGTTTTAATTTAGTCTTTTAAAAAATTATCTTCTAACCATCAAGTCTTTGACTCAGAAAGCATGCCCAGGGTAAACATGGGTTAATCCTGAAACTTTCCTCTGAAAACAAATCCTTGATCTCAGCTCGATTTCTTAGTAAATGATAAGAAGACAAGCCATAAAAACTTAATTAAAAAATCAGAAGGGCTCAAAAAATCCCCTTCTTTCAGACATGACCAGTCCCTGAGCGTATACAGTTTTAGTGTTTCTGCAAACCCGGCTCTTGAAATCGGACCCAGATTTCTGATTCCAGACATTTCTTGAATTTCTTTCGCAGCCCTCCTCACTCCAGGGCTTCCTGTCTTTTCGACTGTCATCAGTATTTAAATTTTTTCCTTAGCTCTGCCTCAAGCCCCCTAGGAAGAGCAAGGGCCATTAACATCCCGGGAAAACGCTGCCACCTAGTGGTCATGCTGAGCGCTGTGACTTCATCACCGAATGGAGTTGCGTTTTCCCAACTCCAGGCACAACAGAGGTTTTGTCTCTTCTGTTCTTTGAATTCTAGGTGGATAGGGTCCTCAGATATCTGAAGATGTCAAGAAAGCCTGGAGTAAACCATTGATAGTGCCTGCTTATCACGTCTCTGAGCTCTTAAATAAACCAAGACTAACACGAGAGCTGGAAAATTTATAAGAGTAACACAATGGACTGAAGGATGACGGTGTTGCGACATTGTATGGTGTGAGAATTGGTGCGCTTTGAGATTTGATTTACCCTGGCAAAAATGGTTCACTGGAAAGGCAAGCACCAGACGTAGCATTTCAGCTCTGTAGTCTGCCTTTTAAAATAATGGTGCCAGTTTCTACTGTGAAAGCTAACGTCCCTTTTGAACGTTGTAGAAAAAGATGTCTCCCAATGCAAGCTGGATCTAAAGCTGGTGATAGAAATGCAGGATTTAGTAATGTAAGAAAATTCCAAAGTATTCTTGAATTGGCATGCAGATTCTGGAGGTAGTAAAAATCGCCTTATGAGAAAACTATCCTTTATAGACAGTTTGCAAATGTTCCTTTAATGACCCTTCTTGTAAGGACGAGAGGTCTGTGACTGTCACTTGGGGAAAAGAAGGCTGCAATGCATGCCTGACGGTTGTCCCTAAGAAAGACATGTGGCCAACTGAGACACATTGCCCACACCGGGATGTTGTTGACAGAAAACAACCGCAGATGTTGTGTTCTGGGTGTGAATTCTCCACTAGAAAATTGTATTTTGAAATGTGAACAATTCTTCTTAGTGCAAGCTTGTAAAAAATATTCAGACAGTCTACAAAAATGTATAATTTCTGCTTAACTGGTTATCAGACACTAATTCTGTGCTGGTATTAAATAAAAACTACACAGTTTTTTCAATGCCTCTGCCAAACTGAGTTTATCAGAACCAAAACAAATTGCATTTGTAAGGCAGGATTGACTGTGTGTGTATTCTCTCTGTGTGTGTTCTGTGTGTGTCTTTATTTTTATTTACTTATTTATTTATTTCTGGGTTTTTGTTTTGTTTTGTTTTTTGCAATGGGGTTTCCCTGTGTAGCCTTGGCTGTCCTGAAGCTTACTCTGTAGGCCAGGCTAGCCTTGAACTCACAGAGATCTGCCTGTCTCTGCTTCCCAATTGCTAGGATAAAAGGCATGCACCACTGCTGCCCAATAAAAAATGAAAAATGTATATATATATATATATATATCCCCTGAGGCTAATATTAAGTACTTAATTTTCCCCAATAGAACTAAACTTCTCATTAATATGTGTGATGTAACAGTGTTGTAAAGGACCTCAAAGGAAAATCAAAGCATGCTCCACTGATGGCACTTTCTGGATACTGCAGTAGGTTCACACCTTACGGAGTTACACTTGATGATTGTGAGGATGAGCAGGACAGTGTGATCCACTCAGGAGCTCCAACTGGCCACAATTCTTTTTTTCTAAGAATAATCCATCATCATTAGTACCAACAATACTGGGCCTCTGCTCCATGCCCAGCCCCACGTTTATGGGGAATCACCTAGGTTCAAAGTTGTCTGTCCATAGCAGGGTAGCTAAACCCTGGGACTGCTGGATGGTGCTGCTTTTCATCCCATTCTTCCATGTTTCTCGCTGGAATACATTATATTTACACAAAAATATCACCCCTTCAAATAAAATCTCAGTATTTTCAAAAATGTGCAGTGATAAGCGGATTGATTTTAAGAAAATGGCCTAGCAAATTGAGATCTGAGAGAAGTATGATCCAATAGCGCAATGTCTAGTACTCGCTGTTCACCTTTAGGCGTCTGTGAGTTTGGGCACACCTCTAGTTTTAAGGCACCCTCATAAGGTAGACAGTCTTCACTGTCTAGGTAGGGTGTCATTTCACTAAAATAGGGTCATGTGGTCAATAAGTAGGTTCTATGGGTAAAAAAACCATCTAAGAACCAGGAAGTCATTGCACACATATTTAATCCCAGTACTCAGGAGGCAGAGGCAGGCAGATCTTTGTAAGTATGAACCACAAAGAAAGTTCCAGGACAGGATAATCAAGGATACAAAGAGAAACCCTGTATTGAAAAACAAAACGAAACCATATAGATGTCTGCTCACTCTGGAGTCAGGACAACGAGAAGGGCAGACAGGTTTGCGTCAGACCCTAGCTGAACCCCTGTTTACTGCCGAGCTCTCCACTAATACCCACAAAGGTCAACCCTGCATTTAAAACAGCATGGGACAGACTGAGATTTCTCTGTATTTTCTTCCAAATATTTTGGGTAAGTGTCCTCATTCTCTCATTTTCATTGGTTTGCTTTTCTTATCTTCTCTTCCCTTTCCTCTCCCCTTCTCATTTCTTTTCTCTTCCACCTGAAACAAGTCATCCCTGTACTTGACAGCTTAAAGTTTAAAGGAAAATTTTAAGATGTTTTAACTTGCATCAAATAATAATCAATGGGTAAGGCCTGAGGACAAGGTGTGGCAGAGGAAGTTGAAGAAGGCAGACTGACAGCCTGCTGGAGACAAGGGAAAGAGTGGGACTTTCCAGGTAGTGACAGCCACATGGTGTGGAGAGCAGTTAGCGTCCCTCTCTGGAGAAAAAGCAGCACTGAAAAAAATCAATATAATAAAATCTAGGTAAAGGGCGATGACAGTGCCTGGCACGTAGTAACTGCTCAATAAATACTGCAACTAAGTAGAATTCCTAGGAGGAAACTTTGATCTCTCCTGTTTCCGTCAAAAGGGAGTCGACTTAGAGGTGAGAGATTGCTATGCATTGCCCTTCAAGGTCTTTGAGGCAGTGCTGGCCACAGCCCTGTAATTCTCAATACAGGCCAACGCCATATGAAATTAAAGCATCTAGAAGATTTATTTGTAAAGTCCTGCTTGAGTCTTAAAGAGAAATAAATTAGAACAAATTGCAGTTGATCCTAAGCATCCAGGGATTAATAAAAGACTACCTCTGGTAGCTTGGTGTGTCTGTGTCTTTGGATCTTCTCCTATTGAATTTTAAATTAAATGCTAGCAACAAAACCAAAACACAACAGAACAAAAAAAAACAAAAAAAAACACGTGTTTCTGTTCCAATAGAAAAAAATTAAGGGAGGTTTTGAAATCAATAAATAGTCTACAGTCCTTGTCAGTGTAGTTTATCTTTGGGAAGTTAAATTACAAATTGAGAAAGTATTTTCCTTTTGAAGTTTTGGGCTGATTGCTGTGTTAGCAATGTGACTATCACTCAAATCGTGTGAAAGCCAAAGCGATTGCCTTGCAGCACCAACTCTTGTCCAGGCAACAGATTTGCTGCAAAGCCTTGGAGAAACTGCAGAGGAGGAGGGCCTGACACTGATGGAAGTCTGGATCTTAGCTGAATGCCCCTCTTCACACTGATGGAAGTCTAGGTCTTAGCTGAATGCCCCTCTTCCCTGCTACTTTCGCGTCCCAGCTGTTTACTGAGCATCTGCTATATTCTGGTCCGTGTAAAATTCCGGGTTTAGCAGGACACGTGTTCCTGAACTCATGTTTACTTAAAGTTTATTATTCAAGAATAGCACACAAGCGAGTTTGAAATTAAACTCTGCAAAGAAGTGCCTAGAGCTTTGTGAGTCAGTGAACGCAGGAAAAAATAACTCAAAACTCTCCGCTGTGCAGACATAAGACTGAGAACTCAGAGATCCACCTGCCTCTGCCTCCCAAGAGCTGGGATTAAAGGCGTGCACCACCACCGCAGACCCCACTCTTAATGCTCTCGGATAGCAGGTGCGATAGCTTTTCCAAAGTCACAGCAACCGATTCTCCAATCCCGGAATGGAAACAGGTCAGTGCCAGGAAACAGAGGAGGATGGGACAGGTTGGAGAAGAGGGTTTAGGGGATGTGGTTTGAAAAGATGCCAGAGAGGTGGGCAGGAAAGTGACCTCCAGCGGCTTTGGAAAAGAGCAAACAGAGCACACTGGAAGGATTGAAGTCAGGGGCGACACAGACTATGACTAGATTTGTGCCTCAACAAGTTTACTGTTGTTTATTGGATAGAGGGGGAAGAAAGATCACTACAGTTAGTACTGTTTAGGAGCCAGCTGGTAGAAGTGGAACAATTCAGAAGGGTGAAAATTATGTAAATACAGTTTACACAAATGAAATTCTCAGTTACTCTTGGGACCATGTATCTATGTACATATACACATATGTATGGAATAATAATTAATTTTTTAAAGCCCATGATATAAAAGAGAAGAAGGAGCGATATATGGGAAGGTTTGAAGGGAGGGAGGGGAGAAATGTAATTATATTATAATCTCAAAATTAAAGAAAGTTTAAAAATGCAAAAACCTGGAGTTAGGCTATAAAATTCGGACTATGGATGAGTTTAAAAGGGGAACTCTGCTTGTGTTTTTTTTTATAAGCAAGACAAATGAAGCAGCAATACAAAGTTGGAAATGAAAACAATGAATACAAATAAATAAATTCAAATCAATATGATCAAGTTATATCCAATGACACTCCATTTGAGAAACCGGATTTTCCCTATGAAGCTGAGTGAGAAGGATTGGGGAGCAGTTGGGGAAGGGGGAAAGCATGATCAAAATCTATATATGAAAAAATTTAAATAAGAAGGAAAGAAACGGAGTGAAGCGGTTTAGAGCTGAGAGATGTTTAGGAGCTGACGTGCAGCCCTTGATGACACGCTCGCTACCAATGGAGAACGAGGACAGTGGAACCTCTGACCTCTGGGCAGATTTCCTCACACTCACAGCTCATGCCCAAGGCTGGTTCCTTTTATTTCGGGGTCATAAGATTGGCAGGACTCTTGCCTCATGCTCTCGTGGGAACCGCATCAGTGAAAACCTCCAAGAAGGCAAGCAGCACTCTTGCTGCATTTCAGCTATATTGACAGCCCAGGAAACATCCCCTGCCTCACCATGATAATGTCGCCATGCTATATGCTAGCTATGCGTGCCTCAGAAGCAGCAGGAACTCTGGGTCTTTCAGATCTGGCATCTTCAACATGGATCTCAGGGTCAGCTGCAGACATGGGACCTATATAAGCTGTGTTCCACATTGATCGCCTCCCCCCATTCCCTCCCACCAACACTGCCTGGTATGAAAGGCTTGGTAGAAAATAACAAAATTGGCATTATTCCAATGTCTTGTGGGACTTTAAATAATTCCCATGTATGTCTGAGACATGAACTTTTATCTGAATGGAGGACAAGAATGGATATTCTCAGGTAGTAGGGCAGATTAAGCACAATACTTTCTATTTGATCTCCCAGATCCACTCTCTACCTTCTTTATTCATATGAACCTCAGCAATGCCCCCCCCCCAGTGATGCCCAATTCATACTGTGGAAATCTATGGCAAAAGAAACCCTGAAGATGTGGTTAAATTCAGGATTTTTGAGATGGGGGAATTATCCTGGATTATACCAGAAAGCCCTAACTGTCATCACAGGGCCTTTGTAAGAAGGAGGCATCAGGGACTTGAGCAAGAAGAGTTGGTGGCTATGGGAAGAAATCAAATAGCTGTAGAGTGAAAGAGAGAAGATATACAGCCCTGATTTTGAAGATGGAGGAAGGGGCTATGAACTAAGAAAGGAGAATATTATAGATTCGGACTTCAGAAAAGGTTCGGAAACTGTTTGTTTTTAAATTCTCCAAGGGTACATGAAATGTTTTCTGGATGATGATTTTAGTTCTGTAAAATACACTTAAAAACTTTTGGCCTCCACAGCAGTAAGAGAATACATTTTTGTTGCTTAACCCACTGGTGGGAAGCTGTTACTGTTTCAGTTCAAATTGGGAGTCAATACAAGTGCGTCCTTTGCTGTAGAGATGCTAATCCGCTTGGAGTCTTCTGTCCTCTGCTTTCTGCTCTGACACATGAGGGCATAGGCTAGGGGGAAAAAATGTTGAACTGGGCTTCTCCAGGAGTGTAGATTTGTATCCCTCTGTGCTATACTGAAGCTAGTTTGTATCAGCTTGTCCTCGTCAAGGACACCCTCGGTGATACCTTCAAATTATCCACACGTGGACATTTTACACCAAGGAAATCATCAAACATACAAAGCATCCCCTCCCCTGCCCCCTCCCAGTGGCTTGTTAAATATTTACCAACATCGTACTGAGTAAACTCAGTGGGTAGAGAGAGAGCTGGTGATACTTTGAAGGGCAATTATTAAAATCTTAAATCATAAAATTCAGCTGGGCTGATAAATGCCCACAGTGTAGGAGGTAATGGCCTGGATGACTTAATAAGGTTAAAACCAGTGTCGTGAGAGCAGAGAAAAAGCCACCTGCTGCTTACAATCAAAACAGAAACAGAAACCACCAACCATCACGCAGCTTCAAAGTTCAGATCTGTCCAGGATAATCATATTTTTAAAGGAGTGTGTACCTAATTTGATAAAATTTTCAGGGAGAAAACAAAGTGAAAGATGGAAGTAATGTCTGAGCCAACCTTGATCCACCCCTAGTCTCTGACTATCAGACTTTAGAAGGTTTCTAAGAGATCAAGTAGTGACTCCTTCCAGTGTTGGGTCAGACTTCACAGCCTGAGGGGAGAGGATGCTAGGCTTTATAATGGTGGCTTCCTTTTAAATAGATGAGGGATATTTGAGGATGGCACTGAATGTCAGGGGATGTTTCTGCTTGTTCCATCTCATGTTTGTTAAGAAGTCATGACCCTAATTCTATACCTCTCTAATTCTAAAAACCAAACAAATAAACAATAGCTCTTCTGAATATATAAGGTATGCATGTTTATCTAATTATCCTTGGAGGTGTTGTTCCTGTTTTTCCTTCCTATTGGGCATACAGGTCAGGAACACAAATCAAGAAAGAATAGTGCCACAAGCACTATCTGACTTAAAGAGTAAACGTTTCTTGGGAAGAGAGTCTATGGATTAGGGAGTGGGATTGGGGTACTGTTAGAGAAGAGTTGACCAACACCTGCCCTAGAAGGGGCTTCTACTGAAGATACCCAGAATTGTCTTCATAGGGAAAACACAGTTCCCATCTCAAACCAGTGACTTGCACAATGACTTCCTGAAACAAACAGGATCCAAATGTGGAGCTGCCTACACAAAGCCTACACAAAGGATTGCATGATGCTGCCCCATTTTGGAGATGAAACTTTCAGATATCACAAGGGACCAATGGAAGCAATGGAAGCTTCACTATGTATTGATTCCTCTTTCTACATGTGGCTGGTGATGATTTTGACACTAAGCAATGTAAGAAGAAGAATAGCAAGGTCAAAACCAAGGCTGGAAGGGTTCAGGTAACTCCTGGAGGCCGGAGTCTATATGATAAGCAAGGTAGCTTTCTGGCTCTTGACTCCGCCCAAAGTGGAAGAAAAGAGATAAATGGAAAGGACCTCAGTCCTCACTGGCCGTGTCACTAGCGGCAATCTGACTATGGAGAGGTCATTCACTGATGTTGGGCCTCGGCCTCTTTGTCCTTCAAAAGAGATGGGTTCAAAGATGTCTAAGATCCCTCCCTGCCAGATCTGAAACGGTAGGGTGTGAGCACCTTGACAGATGTAAGCTAATCAGGAAGACCTTTGCACAAGGTGAACCTCAACGTCTTAAGTCCTAGACTCTGGGCTCAGGGATAATATACAAGTTCCATCCCAGTATGTAGAAGAGACCACAGCTTCATTAGCTCACTTCTTAGGAATATTTAATTAAGTGTTCTAGAACTCAAGAGAACTGATCCTTATCACACTCTAAACCACACGGCACTAAGTCACATGTAAAACAGAGCCACTGTCTACACAGTAAGTCTAAAAACCACACAGTTGGTATAGTAGTGCTGCTTACTCACATCTGCACAGAAAAAGAATATAATGTGCCAACATGTGATTTGGTTTTTCCAAGAAAAGAGAGCAGTGTTATTGAGAGAAGATTGAAGAAAAAAAGCTGACTCCTAAGGTTAAGATTTTGTAAAGAGAAATGAATTTAATAGCATTTAATCATAATTTTAAGTAACACTCTTGTCTGTTAATATCATAATTGTGTTTCTTAAACAAAAATATCGTAGTATTAAAAAAATCATATCTGTCTTAAAGCAATCCAGAAAGGTAAATGACTGATAAACACAGAATTTAGGTGTGATTACTGCTAGAGGTCTGTGGAGGGAGACACGGGGCTCCTACGAAACGGATGATATTTGCCAGCTATCATGGGCATGGGGGTGTCAATTTTATTATAATCTTTTAAATAGCAGCTATGCTTTAATTTCCTGTATGCCTCAGTTTGATAGTTCAAAGTTGACTTTCAATGACTCTAAGTTGGCATGTAGACTCTGGTGTTATTTGAGGATGAACGCCACAAAATGGTTAAGAGTTTTGACTTTAGAGTCATGATCAAGGCCCCAACCTGGCTCTCCTAACATTAATTACCTGCTGTTGGATAAGACGAACCAGCTGTGGCTTCACTGATGTTCACTGAGCACTTGCCATATTGCACACATCAGCCTACTTGCTGGGAATGCAACACTGCAGGAGACAAGCAGACCACAATCACAGGTTTGGTTTGCCGTTGCCATGGAGCTTACGCTTTGGCTTCTATGAACCTCAGTTTTACTAAGGACGTGACATTTGTGAAGATTAAATGAGTTAATTATGTAGCAATTAGCACAGGATATGGTGCTTGGTAAATGCTCTGTCAGTGGCTGCTGCTTTATAATTAACACATATGAGCAGTAAGATGATTCTTCGTTAGGTGGCAAACCTGGGAAATGAGATGTTCCATGTAATTGAATTTTTCTAGAATCAAATTACTTATTGTCTAGGGTTTTGAGAAATGGTGATTTAATGTATGTACAGATAATTATTAAGTATGTAACCCTTGAATAAGTAGGTTAATATTTATGCAACTTCATACCTGTGTTACCGCCACCCAAATCAAGGCATAGATCATTTTAGAACCCTACAGAAATGTCTAGAACACTTTGACATTTCAGTGCCAGATTTCTGGGAAATTTGGCATGCTGACTTGTCTTAATGGATCTTGCCAACAGGTGATCCCATTTTCTGTCATCCCCCTCTTCTGTTTCCTCCTCCTGTGTCTTTATTCGACACACAAACAGAACAGGAGCTTTTTTTTTAAAGATTTATTTATTTGTTTATTTTGTTTACAGTGTTCTGTCTGCATGTATGCCTGCAGGCCGGAAGAGGGCACCAGATTTCATTACAGGTGGTTGTGAGCCACCATGTGGTTGCTG
>LOJH01019047.1:3564-14467 GCA_001685095.1 Ellobius talpinus | reverse complement strand
AGCAGTTCTACAGAGTGAAGGTATTTGAGAGCTTTTATGAGAGAGCGTTAAATCCTGACACTAACAGATTTTCCCTAAGAATAATAGGGGCCACACTGGGCTCACCCAGTGCTGTGGTCAACCAGGCTTGCAACAGCCAGGGGAAGGAGCCCTGGGAACAGCTGAGGGATACCGTGCAGCCACGCCACTCCCCTCCCCCGAGGACAGGCCATTCCTGCTTCATTCCTGCTTCACCTGGACTGGAGATTTCTCAGCTTTATTATAGGCTAGGAATTTCTTTCCCCTAAGCCTTGGTTTCACCATCTATAAAAATGGGGATAAAGGTGCCTGCCTATTGGATCCTTTCAAAGGTAACCGAACGTAGATTAGTCATCTAGCTGATCCCGTCATGTTCCTTGTGTCAAATATATTTTGGATTGTGGAACCATGGTATTGTAACTTCTTATGACAAAAAGTTGATGGCATTAACTCTTCTGGAAAAGAATAGGGACAGCAGTTCAAACTCAAAGGCTGAGAAAAATGAAAGAACCTTTTTTGCTTGCTCTTTCTGGGCCCTGCCCTGACATGGTTGACCCCAACTCTCTTGATTTGATTTTAATGTTTTGATACAGGGTCTCATATATCCCAAGCTGGCCTTTATCTCTGTCTCCATAGATAGCCAGTCACACATGACCTAGAATTCCTGATCTCTCTGCTTCCACCTCCCAAAGACCACACTTGGCTCTTGGTTTGATTGGTTTGATTCTTAATTACTCAAAAATTAAAAATAAAGAAAACAATACATTACAAATGATTCCAGTGAACTTTAGTGGACTGGAAAGGGACATGGAAAGGAGGAAAAGGGTCGTGGACTGCTCCAGGGGACAGAACATCCTTACAAAGGCAGAGAGAGACTTGGCTGCTGCTGCTTGTTGAAATCATTAAGACCAGTTGGGGATGTGCTGGGGACTGAGGCCAGGGCAACCCCAGAGAAGTCACAGCAGCCTGTAGCATTGACAACTCCTTTGTGTAATTAGAGAAGGACCTTCTGTACCCAGAGTATGCAACTGGGGTTTAGCTTGTGATCACCCTCTCAACAGGTACATAGACTTGGAAGTTCAAGCATCCCTCCCCAACCGCAAGGAACAAGGGTAATGTTGAAGTCATGCCCATGTTTTAGGGGGATGGCAAGATGAAGAGATAGGAGCTCAGGACTTTTTCTTCTTGGGGCTTAGGGAAAGTCCCTTTCAAATGTGTCCAGAGATTTGTAGACTCTCTCAGTCCCTCTCCTGCCAGCTGCTCTCAGACTCCCCACCAGGACAGGTTCCGAGTCCTCCCTCCAGGTTCCAGTGCTTCTCTTCCCCACCACCTCTTGTTCCCACTCATGACCCTGTAGCTTCAGTGAACTACGGAGTGACCTGTGCGCAGGCAGGTCTTGGAGACATTGTTCTACAGTCTGACAGTAAAGCTTGTGATCCCCTTGTCCAAGCCAGGGAGCACGAAGATGAGCAGAGAGCCATCGAGCCGTTCCCTCGTTCATGTCTTCACACGGCTGCCTCCCGTTCCACTTCCTTCTACTGTCTCTTAGGAGGACATGTGTCTTCGGGCTTAGGGCCTGCCTAGAGCACCCGTGATGATCTCATCTTGAAATCTTTAACTTAACCACATCTGCAGAGTCCCTTTTCCCAAATAAGGTCGCAACCAGGAGTTCCTGAGGCTAAGACAAGGATACACCTGTCCGATCCAGCTCACCTGCACTGTCTCCAGAAGTGTTTTCTTGTACCTCCCCTAAAATTTGGGTGTTCTTTAAATACCTCAAGCCATCTTTGGGTAGAATATGGAAGATTCCAGAATATCAGTGGAATACTAGAACACTGTTGATTAGGGGGTGATATTTCCTATAAAGATCTAAGCTTGGTGCCTAAGTGGGGGTATGAAGATCCCCAGGTATTGAGGTGCATACTGTAACCCCAACAGTTGGAAGGCAGAGGCAGGAGAATCAGGTGTTTAAAGTCATCCTCAGCTACACGGCAAGCTTGAGGATAGCCTGGGACACCTGAGACCCCATCTCAAAACAAAACAAAAGACGGAAAGACCTGCAAAGCTGAGTGCCTCTCCTACCTCCACCACTTCTCATCCCTAAATTCTTACGTCTTCCTAAGAGGTATGGGGGTCTCCATGCTTCCTCGTTGTACCTACATCCTACATCCCTTTCCATACCCCCCATGTACACATAGATAACATGTGCATATCTATCCTATCTCTCAAGAATAGAACCCAGCAGGGGGAGGTGGTACTGGGTGGGGGTAAGAGTCCTTGCTCTATAAACGTGAGGCCTGAGTTCAAATCTCTAGCACTCGGGTAAAAAACTAAGCATGGAGGCATATACCTGTAACCCCAAAATTGGGGAGCACACACAAAGCAAATCCTGAGTGCCTGCTATTGGGCTTTCCTGGTGTAAATAGTGAATTTCCTGTTGGGTGATAGACCTGTCTCAAGATGACAAAGTGGAGATATCTATAGGGGGACATTCAACATCCTGCTCTAAGCTCTCTGTGCACCATTGTCTTTCTTTCTTCCTCTCCTCCCCTTTCCCCTCTGCCTCTCTCCTTCTGTCTGTCTGTCTCTCTCTCTCTCTCTCTCTTACACACACACACGTACATGCACAAAAATATAAGAAGTAGTTCTGTAGTAAAATACTTGCTCGCACACATGAGGCTTTGAGTTCATAGCCACCATTACAGAATAAACAAGAAATCTGACCCCAGCTCGCAAGCTTGGCATTTGAGGCTGTACCACTTCTTTACCCTCAACATGCTCTCCAGATCTCAGGGCTGCCTGATGTTCACAAACCTCTCCCACTGTGCCCTGCCCTGGCATCATCTCAGGTCCCGGAGTCTCAGGCCCAAGGGACTTTTATATTGAAATCTTTCAGCTCATATTGAATCGAACATTAAAATGCACCCACCTGCCACATGAAGTATTTTTGGGCACAGGAATATTTTTAAAGGTTTTTGTGTGCCAGCTTCAGAGTTTATGTGACTATGTGTGAACTTTTGAGAGTGCATTCAAAGTTACAGCCAACTCTCCTGTACTGCAGGCATTGTGGGTAGGGACAGCATCCAGCCTGCAAGAGTCTTGGGGTGCAGAAATGTCTTCGTGACCACTAAACTCTAACACTAGGCCCAGCTCTGTTTAGTTCTCTGTGCCAAGCAGTTGCGAACTCCGCTTCTCCTCTCTTCCTTTCCTGTTTCTCACATCACCCTTAAATGTGCCCTCCTCCCAGACTGCACCCGACTGACCACTCTGTCTCCAGCTCTTACCGTGATGGAGGTCTCTTGGGGGTGTACAGTGTTCACTTTGATCTCTCTTTCAGGGTGATGCCTCTGTCACCCCCAAAGCTGTCTCTCCACAAACAAGCACATCCCAGTGTGTCTGTGTGTGCTCCTTGGCTCTCTCCTCGACTTTCACTGGGCACCCAAACACTGCAGGGCTCTGATTCTTCTCCCATGCTCACAGCCTGTGATCCCAACCCAGGAAGACCCTGTGACCCTTCTACTTTCTTGTGTAGTGAGACAGGCTTCAGCCTTATTCATTCTAGTACCTAGTGATTTATCAAGAATTATAATAGTGCACCATTTGAGAGTCCATGCCAGGGAAATGTGTGCTCTAGGGATGGATCTGATTGCCTGGATACTTCCTGGATGATCAGCATGTGTCCCTGGTCAAACCTGTCACCACTATAATCACTGTCACCATTACTCTCTATGGCAGATCTAGCATCTTCTGTTTTACAGATCTGTCTGCGCCATTCCTTTGTAGTCTCCCTTGCTACCTAGAGTCATGCGAGGAGATGGGTCATGGGAATGGCAGGCCCTCTGCACAAATGACACACTGTTTGGCTGTATTTGGGACACAGTAATGGTCAGCCATATTTCACTGCTATTGCTATCAGGGAACAGATGCTGAGATCACAGGACTATTGGCTTGTTCACCAGATGTGTGATATTCAGTCACATGCTGATGTCGCTTAGTACCTTGGGATCTTTGTGGCTCAAATAGCTAACGTTACTGCCAATTCAACCTTTGATTTTCCAAGATGAAGGACGTAGTTCTCAAAGCAGAAAAGATCCTGCCATGGTTGGCTGGAAGACTGAAGGAGCTGGGGCCGGGCGAAAGCAGAAACATGGCAGCCCATTGGTTAGGATGCTGTTGCAAAGCCAAGACTTGAGGTCTATCAGCTGGACCATTGGCATCATGGTTGGCCTGGAGAGCATTCTGTGATGTCAGAGTCAGAACAGAAGAACAGGGAAGAAAGACAAGATGAGCCTTGCCCACCTCACAAGTGGGTAGAGATCACTGGAGTTCGTTCCATCATAGGGTGTGAGCTGTGATTATTGGAAGTAGGTCCGGGGGTATCGCTCAGTTGGTAGAGCATGTGGATTAAAGTGCATGAAGCCTGGGGTTCCATCCCCAGCACAGAATCAACGATGTGATGGTTCACACATGTAATCCTAGTACTTGGAAGGTGAAGGTAGGAGAAGCAGAAGTTGAAGGTCATCCTTGACTACCTGGAGAGTTTGAGACCAGCCTGTGTTTCATGAGACCCTGCCTCCAAAACTAATTTAAAAAAACACTAAAGATTTAGACCTTGAGATCCTTCTCACTCCCTTCCTCTTCTCTCCTGTTCTCCCCCTCCCAGTACCACTCAGCAAACCAAAGAACAACATTCCCACAGATTCGCTAGCAATCCTAATGCAAGCGGCTCGCTGTGGCCACGGCAACCACCCAAAGGCCCGGGGATGGGACTGGACATTTGAGTTCATTTTCAAAGCTTCTGGGTTATTACTGTCTCTTTGAGTTTCCTGTCTGGATCCTGTGAAGATGTGAGGAGGTGTGACGGAGAGACTTTGGGGAAATGGAATGTGTGGCTTCTTGGGGACCTTCCCAGGCCTCCCTAAGTTCCAAGAGGAAGGTGGGGAAATGCACGCAGTCTGTTTGCTGTCAAAGCTCTCCCTGGGCACACTGCCTCGGTCACTCTACTCTGGCTGCCAAATCAACAGATCTTCTCATCTGTAAGACTGGGCAGATGCATTCCTAGTAGGGAGTTCACCAGCCTGCTCTATCTCTGTAACAAATCTGAATTCCCCACCGAGACCCTGTGTGTTTCTCCCTGGACGTTTCTGCACGTCTCCCCAAGTACATCTGCCCTCCGTCGAACCAGCATGTCAGAGGCACTCTGAGTGTCAGAGGGATGCGCCTGGCATTGTCCTCATGGTTTTACAGTGGAGTGTCCTTCTTCTCCCACCCAGGCACATCTGCGAGCAACAGAGGGAAAGATACCATTCGTGCATTGTGCACCGGGCCAAGGACATGGCCTGGCATTGTTGCCTACATAGCTGCTTTACTTAAAGCTCCTGTGTGATTGTCAGACTGTGTGCCAACTGTACTCTCTTGTCTAGAATACAGGTTTGTCTTAACCCACAAGTCTTGGTTCCTTATGGGTCTCTTGCAAGGCTGCTTGCTGTAGCAGAGCCTTGTTCACCTTCCCGATAACTCTCGGTTCCCTGTCTCACTTTGCCCGTTCTGTTCCCTTTGGGTGCATCCAAACCTGTGTCTCTTACCTCATTTTCCTTTTTGTTGGTTCAAATCTCACACTTTGTTGACAGCTTCTCTGCCTGGTGTGAACATGTGAGCAGAGGTGGAGGCTTGAAGCAAATGGTTCAGCAAGAAAGCCTGTCAAACAGGAGGCTCAGAGTCGAGGGAGCCCGTCAGAGGCCACGCTCACAGAAGAGCGAGTGAGCGACAGCTCTGCTCTCATGCCAGGCTGGCAAATATAAGGGGCCGGAGATGAGCTCCAAATCCAGACAGTCTCATCTCTAGCATTGTGTCAGGAGCACAGGACACAAGGCTCACGAGGGAGACAGAACCTCTCACTGTGCTGATAGCATTAACTGAGCTGAGGTTTGAATGAGTCCTGTCCTGACCCATCGCTGCTGATCTGGACTCCCAGACCTGCCCCTGAATGACACTCAGTGACTGCCGTTCTAACTTAGTCGATAATGACAGGAAAGTTCTAAACGAAATTCTTTCCTGAATTTAAGTTGATCAGGGGTATAAAAAACCAATGTGATAATTTTTAAAGAAGGATTCTATTTTGTTCCTCATTAATAAATCCCACAAATTTAGATGTCTGTTTTAGCTTCCAATAGAGGTCTATGTGTACATTTTATTACCTGGTTATCTGCAAAGCCCTCGGAAATGGATTCTCCAATCACCTTCGTTGTGCTTTGTGACTTAGGTGGGTGGTGGAGTGCTCACCAAGCTCACAGACACTCAGCCTGGAGGGGAGGCACGAGATAGTCACTTCATCATTTCAACAACCCAGACTCAGCTAGGAGGCGATTCAAGGCTGGCCTGGGCTAACAAGTAAGATCCAGTCTCGAAAACAAAATAAAAGAAACACACAAACACAACCCCTAAGCACTGTGGCATGCTCACATCTAGTGCCCCACGACGCCCCTGTGTCTTCAGGATAAGAAACAGTATCTAAAACTAGCAGACAATTACCCTTCTGGCTGTCAACCCACCTCTAGCATTTTGTTATTTTATATACACAAATGCATTTAGTTAGCCATTGTGATTTTGTTTCTTTCTGCCACCGATTATCTCGTCTTCGGAGGGAGGGAATTCACTTCCAGTGAGGGGACAGTGTAGCCACACTAGACACTTATATCCTCAGGTCGACTTTTATTTGCTCTGCTAGTGCCGCTCCAGAGAAACTCCCAGGAGGAGTTTCGACGACTTTGTAAAAGCCGCCTCAAGAGGGCGCTCCGCACAAGCCTTTAACCTACTAAGGTCTCTCCAGGCTTGATTCTGGGTTTGGGAACACAGCCCTGTTTTCAGAAAAAGGATCACAGTGCTGTGCGAGCGTGGAGGAAGGAAGTCTGTGTAACAGCTGCGCTGGAAACAAAATGAAAGTACAGAAACCCCGAGGGCTTGTTTGTTTATCTTTGTTTGCTAGTTGTAAATTTATTTATTTAATTTTGTTTTCTTGAGACAGGGTTTCTCTGTAATCCTGGCTGTCCTGGGACTCGCTCTGTAGATCAGGCTGGCCTCCAACTCAGATTCACTTGCCTCTGCCCACCAAGCACTGGGATTAAGGGCGTGCGCCACCACTGCCGGCAGAATTTATTTTTATTTTATTTTTTTAAGTCTGCTGCAGAAAGCAACAGCGGGGCTGGAGAGATGGTTCCGTGGTTAAGAATGCTGGCTGCTCTTCCAGAGGACCTGAGTTCCGTTCCCAGCACCTATGTCAGGCAGCTTACACCTGTCTAATTCCAGTTTCAGGGGATCTGGCTGCCCACAAACTCCGGTGCTCAAACCCATGTAGACAGACAGACAGACAGACACCACAAAATAAATCAGAGAGAGAGAGAGAGATCATTTGTAGAGGGTATGACAGTAACAGAACTGCCTAACCAGAGATCAAAGCTCACAAGACACATTGTGATGAAGGTTGCTCAAGCAAAGCCCCTCTGACCAGTTTCCTGTGGGATGTCACTGCAGCAGGATTCTTTTTTTTTAATTTTGCTCCCTTTTTTTTAAAGATTTATTTATTTATTATGTATACAACATTCCTCCATGTACACCTGCACACCAGAAGGGGGCACCAGAGCTCATTACAGATGGTTGCTGGGAATTGAACTCAGGACCTCTGGAAGAACAGTCAGTGCTCTTAACTGCTGAGCCATCTCTCCAGCCCCGCAGCAGGATTCTTAAGATGTCAGGAAGAATCTGAGACAGGCTCTCCTCAGGTAGTTGAGACTGAGACTGACCCAGAACTCCTTATAGAACACAGGTTGTCCTCAAACTAGTGATCACCCTGCCTCTGCCTCCAAAGGGCTGAGGTTAGAAGAGTGCCTCACTGTGCCCATCCTGTTCTTAAGCGCTGGGAAGGGAACACTCTCTGCTTTCCCCAGTTACTCATTTAAGTAGCCTACAACCCCCAGCCTGTTCCAAGACGATTCATTCATAGATGCCTGGCACTATGGATAGCACCAAGTCCTGAATGCACTGTGTTTACCCCTAGACATAACTGTGCCTATGAAAAGTTTAACTTACAGGGAAAATAATATGAGATATTAGCAAGTAATAGGATAAAATATAATGATGGATTGGCTAAGTTCTCATCCAGCAGCCCAAAGTCCCAACACCACTAAAACAGATGTGGTGGCTGTCATTCTAGCATACAAAGTAGAGCAAGGAGAAGTTCAAGGTCCTCCTCAGATACATGGAGACTTTAGGGCCATCCTGGGCTACATGACACTCTGTCTCAAAAAAATAATAAGTAAATATATCTCAAGAATTGTCTTGGGGCATAGTGGCACTGGTCTATTCTAGCCTTTTTGAAGGCAGGTATAGGAAGATCTCCCAGTTTGAGTTACACAGGAAGGCCATGTCTCAAAAAACCAAACAAAAATAATTATGGTTTTGATGGGATTTTTTTTTGTTTGGTTGTTTGCTATCTTGGGGCTACCTGGGGTAGCTGTTCTGTTTTCATGTCTGTGACTGTGCTAAAACAAAACAAACAAACAAACAACCACTTCGACCAAAGACAATGTAGTGGGAGAGGGGCAGAGGGTTTATTTGGCTTATACTTCCAGGTCACAATCTGTCACTGAGGGAAATCAGGACAAAAACTTAAGCAAGATCTTGAAAGCAGACCTAATTGCCACACAGCATTACCTACAGCCTGAGAACTCACTCGTAGCCCAGGAGGAATGCTTCTTGGTTCCTTACTCTCAGGTCCATGCTTAACTAGATTTCTTATGCATCCTGGGACCACCTGTGACCTGGTCAGCTGGGTCCTCTTAGGTTAATTAATAACCTGGAGTCCTGAGCCCCCAGAGACATGCCAACAGGCTAATGGGACCTGGGACATCCCTCGATTGAGACTCCCTCCTCAGGCCACTCTAGAGTGTGTCCTGTTAGCAGGTGAAGCTAATTAGGGCAGTACCCGACATACAGAGGGAAGACTGGCTCCGGGGGCTGCTGCACATCATTTAATAAGTTGATACAATCTTGAGGCACAGGGCACAACGTGTTTGTTTTTGTTCTTTCAAGACTCCTACTAGTTCTAGGGGGAATGCAGAGACATAGTTTTAAAAAAATAATAAATGTGGGGGGGGGAATAAGAATGAAATAAATAATGTTTAATTCATCTGAAGGAAGGACGACAGGAAGAGCAAAAAGACTTCTGAAATGGATGGGATCAATAGAAAATGAATTATGATGTCAGGCTTAAATACAAACACATTGATAATTAACAGTAAATATAAATGGACTAAAACATCTCTACTTAAAGGCAGAGATTCTAGTTTGGGGAGATTCAGCTAAATAATGCCTTTAAGTATAAATACATAGAATAAGTAGGGGAACTGGAAAGATAGTTCAGAGGTTAAAAGCACTGGCTACTCTTTCAGAGTTCCTGAGTACAATCCCCAGCAAACCATATGGTGACTCACAGCCATCTGTAATAAGATCTGGTGCCCTATTCTGGCCTGCAGGCATACATGGAGGCAGAATCTTGCTTACATAATAAACAAACAAACAAACAAATAAGTAGATGGGGGAATGTCTGGCGTAGAAAACATTGTGCTAACCAGGCATGGTGGCTCATGCCTGTAATCTCAGGACTAAGGAGGCTGAAGCAAGAGAACCGCTGTGACTGGAGAATACACTGGAGTATGTAGTGGACTCTGGGTCAGCCTGGGCTATAAAAAGAGCTAAGACAACCAAACAAACAAATAAGAAAGTCTCAGTATGTTTTAGAGAGCTGGAGAGGCTATATAAACATATGATTAAGGAGACTTCAAGATGATCAAAGTCACCAAAAGGGAAAGTGGAGATTTCCCAAGAACATAGAACAGTAATAAACTGATATACCTCATAAAGGAGCTTAAATAGACAAAGGAACAGTAACAGAATTTAAGGAGATCCTTGGTAAATCCACAATCACAGTTGGAAGTTTTAACATTCCTTCATCAGTAATTGGTGGAAATACTAGACCAAAAAAGCACATTCACTCCTGTAAATGGAGAGAAAGCCACAGGGGACTGAGTTACCACCAACCAATGAGCTCTCCACACACAATAGGTTTTGGTTCAATTTTTCTGGCTAATGAAAAGCAGTTGTCTCGGCATCCTTTGTTGCTGGAAGGACATCTTGAGATTGATTATAATTGCTGTGAGAGGGAGCCTGAGGTCTTTGTCAGGGCAAGGGAGCAGCTGAAGGGTTCACTTAAACCCTTGAGGTCAACCTCTGAGCCTAGTGAGTGGAGTAAATTGCTTCCACTTGAGGAAGGTGAGCCCTCTTAAGCTATCTCCAAGGAGCGTTTTTTTGCAAAGACTGCTCCCAGGCACAGCGGGCTGTCAGGGGAGCAGGCTCCATGGAGAGTCCTCATGCCTAGTGTTTGACTATGCTTATGAGGCCTTGAGCTCCAAGATGACAGTTTCACCACTATGGGTAAGGGACACTTAAGCCTGTTATCTCCCAGCCACCCTCTTCACCAGATTCTTCAAGGAGCCAGTTAATAGGATTATGGAAGGACAAAGGCCAACCTTGATCTCCGCCTCCAAGGAGACCCCCTCCCTTCTGTCACATAGTTCTCAGTCTCCTGGGAAGGGAATTTTTCAATTTTCTGCCCTGACAGTGTTTAACATTTTTCCACGCTTGAGAAGATGATGAATTTAAATCTTGTGAGTACCAACAAGGGCACCATAGAGGAGTAGTTTGCGTTACAGCATCTTTTGTTTCTCTATCAGTTAAGATTCCTGTGGCTATGGAGACCTGACCCCTTGGACTATTCTGAAATGCGCTCTCTCTCTCTCTCTCTCTCTCTCTCTCTCTCTCTCTCTCTCTC
>LOJH01019046.1:0-21428 GCA_001685095.1 Ellobius talpinus | reverse complement strand
CCTTTAGAAGAGCAGGCAATGCTCTTAACCACTGAGCCATCTCTCCAGCCCGAAAATAATTTTCTTTTAAAACAGACTACACCGTCAGTTTCACATCTGACACCTGCTTCTATGTGTGCCCCTCACAGACTATTCGCTTTGCTATGCATGAACTAAATGAACAAAAAGACATGGCCAATCACCAGTTCTCAACCTTCCCAATACGCACTAGAGGAGTGAGGACCAAACTGACCTGCGATTCGGTGCTCAGTGACACCAGAAGTGTCTGTAGGCTCTATGTCCCCCAAATACATGACCTCAGTGAATGGGTATCTGTCATCAGTTGGGTACTTGGGGGACATGGCTAGACCCCAGTACACATAGCTGGACCTGTTATTGGTATAATATGGTTCTAGTCAATACAAGTAGATATGTAAGTGCTGTCAGCATCCAGGAGGGTTTGGAAGGACTCATGAGGCTTGCCATCCAGAAACAATTTGGGAGCCCACTTGGCATAACTAGCAGTAGAGACTGGTCTACTCACTGTGTAAGCCGCTGCACTTCAGAAGGGTCGGAGCCTACAAAGGTCCTGAACAGTAGTGCAAAGTAGATGGACTGCTGGTATTGTGAGTTCCTTGCCCTTTCCAGGGCACTCAGGCCCTGGAAGCCTACTTATCTCTAGAAGCTATGCCATCAGCTCTTCGGGATCTTTAGCCTATGGTGGGTGCCCTTTACAGACTGCAAAACATCTGGATCCAGGTGACCTGATGAGATTTTCCCAAGGTGCTCTCGTCCCGTGGAGATAACACTTGCAAACATCCCTTGGGACACGCCTGAAGGTCTTACTAGTCCCCTCTACCTCACTGCTCAATGTGAGGAGGCTCGTGCCAGAGTGCAGTATGGACCAGGCCAACAGCTACCGCAGCAGAGTAGAGGAGCATGTGTGGACGCCCCGCCAGGGTAAAGCCTGTTTACAGTAACAGCTACCACAGCAGAGTACAGGACCGTGTGTGATGCCCTGGCAGGGTAAGCCCTGTTTACAGTAACAGCTACTGCAGCAGAGTACAGGCAGGACCGTGTGTGGACGCCCCGCCAGGGTAAAGCCTGTTTACAGTAACAGCTACCACAGCAGAGTACAGGCAGGACCGTGTGTGGACGCCCCGCCAGGGTAAGCTTTGTTTGACAGTAACCACATTAGTAGTCAGCTACCAACTGTTGTGCTTCTTGGCCTGGGAATTACAGACTACATTTTCTGGGTCCAGACATAATGCTCCCATGCCAGGAGCCTACCTCTATGTGGGCTCAGTGGTGTCTGGGTGAAAGCTTTTACATCTGAGTCAATTATATATGTGGTAGCTGCCTCCTTAACCATATCCTAAGAGGTGAATAACAACATCTCACTCAGCATGAACACTCCACAGATCACAGGGCTCCTGATCAGTCAGGCAGAGTAAAGCAACTCTGAGAGGCGCTGGGGAGACCCGAGCATTCTCTCGGTTATGTCTGTACCAAAAGGATGCAGTCTGCCACTCATCCTGCAAAGGCATACACACATACACGTGTGCTCAGCCACAACAGCTGCTTGTGGCCGGGGAGTACTGCACCAACAGCCCCTGGCAGGCATTACAGGGGGCAGCACTCTCCACTGAATGCCATGCTCTCAGCAGGAGGGATTATGGGTGAGGTGTAGTGATCCCGTGGGCTCTACCGGGTCCACCAGCAGGTACTCATCTAGATCCTCCCTGACAAACAGCGCATGTACTCTCTGCAGATAAGCTTTTCCTTAGCTCTCTCGTGCAGCGGCATCACGATGCCGAGACCTTTCAGAACCAGCCACACTCGTACACAGCAGGGACTGGGGACAAACCATCTGGCTGTCGGCTCTGCAAACTGGGAACACACTTCCTACCCATAGCATCCAGACCATCCTCCTGTCAATCACCTGCCAAAGAGCAGGCCCAAAGTGGTCTTAAAAATCATTTTGCCATATTGCGCCTGGTAGCAATTTCCACAGCAGAAACAGAAGTACATGAGCAAGCTGAAGCAGGTCAAAAGCAGCACTAAGCGACCAAACCAAGGGTGGAACATCTCAAATTTCCTAATCATATCCAGTCACCACTTACTCTCCTGATTCTCCCACAGAAATTAGTGTGACGGCTCACTTGCTTATAAGAATCCCACCTTAGTCTCCAGCTACCACGCTCAGGACTCTAGGGCAGCCCCAAGAAATCAGCCCGAGGACTCTGGCTTCCCCACCAGTTGAGTTCATATCATGAACGAGTCTTAGGCACTGCCCAATGCTTGGGCAGTTTACCTTGGCAGCACTATCACAAAACACACAGCCAACGTGGGTCAGATTCAGCCATGAGACAAATGACTGACTGACCAGAAGAGTCCCTACATGAAACTGCTCTTGGAATTTGGGACATCCATCCCGTTTTCTGGTACCTGTGTTTAGCCTGAGGCAGGTACTGGGTTGTTCCTTCATTAAGGGAATAGCTCTTTGAAATGACTGAGCAAAGGTTAAGAAAGCTGCAGTGGTGCTGAGGGAAACCCAAAACTGAGCAGCATCACTCCAACCCTGCACCTGAGACACCTTAGCTCTGCTTCTAGGGAACCTAAGATGCAGCAGATGGTATCAGGAGCAAACAAGCTGAGGAAATACGAAGACAGACAGCATTTAGAGCTGAAACACTCCCACACAGCAGAGAGCCTCTCACTGCTGCTAAGTGCAGTAGAAATGACCCCTGGCATCAGGGGGCCCGACATTGGGAGGCTACCATACTGGAAAAGCTAGTACAATACTATTTAGGACTATAGAAGAAATGATGTCTACAAGAGGAAGGGCCACGGATTTTATGAACTGATGGCTAGGGTTAAATACCATGTGCTCACCATGGTCTCAGTTCCCGGTCTGCCATGAACTCACCTGGAGGGCTCATGAAATCTCAGCACGCTCTCTCCCCCTGGCAGCTTGTGGGGCTGACAGTGTACATTCCCAACAAGCTCCAGATGAAGCTGCTACTAATCTGAGACTTCGCTGAGAGAACTGCTCTAGAGAAACGTGACGGCAGAGGAGGAGAAAGGTGAGTGCCACAGGGCTTCTTGAAGATCCAAAGGGAACTTCCCCTCACTTGCAGTGAGACCTCAGAAAAAGCGACAAGTCAGAGTTGACCTGCGAAACAGCCATAATTCAAGGACAATTGACAGCCAACCAAGGTAAGCCTGTTAGGGCAAGGTCAGGGCCCTCTGGACCTGACTCTGCAGAGATGGCACATCCCTCCCTGCTTAGACCAATCAGTCCCCTATACCAGAAGACAGTGGAAGATCCTATCAGACAGCAGTGCCTACCATACCTCAGCCCACAACCAGTACCCAATCAGCCTCCTTGCCAACAGACCTACAATAAAAGATATTTCACAGCATGACCCAGTTGTACAGGTGTCTGGAAGAAAAACTTACTTCCCAAAGGAGCTATAAGAAACAGGAAGCATGTCCCAGCAGAGAGTCTGTAAAGGGTCAGATGGGAAGTTGACTTGGGAGAACTCGGGTGGAAAACCACCAAGAGATACGGGAGTTTCTTTCCTCCGAGGGTAGGTCTAAGATGCAATGGTGCATCTAAGTGATGCTGAAAATCCAGATGTGCCCAACCGAATGACAAGGAAAAGAAGAGGCATGCTGGGATGGAAGCAGTACTTACAACTAGGAATATGCAGATAATCCCCAAAGGACACACAAACAAATACAAATGTGCTAGGGCAGAGTGCTGTATCACCAAGGTCAGTGGTGGCCTCCTCTGTGACAGGACAGACCACAGGACCAGTAGTCAGAGTCTGTCAAGAACAACAGGGATGACGGAATCTGGAAACTAAGCCAACAGAAGCCACATGACATAATCATCATCATGACTAGTAAAGTCAGAGCGCCAGCCAAGGGGGTCTGTACCATGAAAACAGTTAACAGAACATGTTGTCACTGGGTACAAAATAATGAGCAACCAACAAGAGTACTGCACAGCTTGTACAAGCAGAAGAATTCAAGGAGAGCCAAGAGGCTAAAGGCAAACACTCCACTGAACAGTCATACTACCTCCTGACCAGTTCCAAGATTTATCAAGATTTTTGAGATTGAAATCCACTGGCTGGAAAAGCAATCAGATTCCAGAAGAAAAGATCCTGCACATTGCAAGGACTACAACTGGTGATGAGTACGCTATCCATCCTTCCTCAACAGGTCCCATGGCTATTTCCTTGAGAGTCTGTACAAAATGGCAATGGGACAGCCAGACAGTTCAGTGAGTACTGGACACAGTAACCAAATAATCAATACCCTAGAGACGGATGTATTATCCTTGCACCCTGTAAGAGTAGACAATATGATACAATGTTGGCCATATCTGCTTTAGTAACTCCACCTCAGATCTACCCAGTAGTCATTTTCCTGGCTGTTGACTGCTCACTGGAACTGACATAACTTGGCATATGAAACAGTTTCCCCACATCTGGTCCTAAGGTGGAAGAAGAGCATAACAGCATGACCAGGCAAATTACTCAAGTACCAAAAACGATCCTGCATTACAAGACAATGGAGATCCGTGCCATACTTAAGGCTCACCAAGGTGCTAGCACTGTTGAATACAACAGTGTAGCCCTAAAGGATCCTGGAGGGTGACACTAGGCTACCATGTCTCTCCCAAGCAGCAGCTCTGATGGCAGCTGCTGTGCCAAGCACTGTAGCTCAATGAGACATTAACCAAACTCCATGGCAACTCATTCAGTCAACATATCTGTCTCCATCACAGTCAGAAATGAGGGTTGGAATGTCTCACAATTTCTCTCTGTATGACATCTCCATTCCAATATTCAAAAGGGTCCCAAATGTCCAGACAGATCAACCTCCTCTGTTATCTCTGTGAAATTATGTTACTCAAGCTAGTAACTTTAATAAAGATATATGTGCTATAGAGGATCAGAAAAAACCCACAAAGGTTCAAGGACCTACCACAGCCAAAACTATTAGCAAGTCCAGTTATCTATGGACCACCACGACATCATCTCCAAAGTAAAAGAGTATTCTACCATCCACTCCCCACAGTGAAGAAAGAAGCAGAACATCCGGAAGTTCTCTACAGGTTCTTAGGACAGCCAAAACCACCCAACAAGAGCGCTCTGGCCAATTACACATTGACTCAAAAGGCACAGTATCACGTGGGGACACAGACACCTTAGCAAGCCTAGGCAGATAGCACTCCTGCTGCTGTGACCAACAATTCAGCAGATCCTACAGCAAGGTCGGGAAAAGGTGCCAAGAGGAATTCATGGGAGACCACACTGGAGAATCACAAGGCTGGTCCCTGGACCTAGGCCAGGTCATCTTAAGTAAAGAATGACATGCCTTGGGGGGGATGCGGGCAGTGGTGGAGTAAGTGTAGTTAGTGTTCCTGATTAGTTTGGAAGGCCTAGCTTTAGGATGGCACCAAATCAATATGTGTCCAGACCTGCCTGTCATAAACTGGATTCTGTCAATCCCAACAAGCAATTAGGCTGAGTGGCACAGGCAACAATCCATCCCAAAGGAAGGTGGCACATTCAGAATCAAACACACAATAGGATCAAGGGACAGACAAGTTGTCTGGCAGATGGCCCAGATCCCCACTGGCTTCAACACTGTAGCATCAGCGGATGACTGAGGATATAATGAGGAAGATGGGGGAGCTGAGGCCTGGCTTACAATCCACTTAATTTAGAAGGTGGATGCAAACAAAAGCAAAGTGTACTACAGTCTTGCTCTGGGATGACTCTGAGGGACACCAATGGGGGGAACTCTCTCCAGTGAACAGTTCTAGCAACACCCCATCAGGTACCCTGAATGGGAAAAGAAGTACCCTGATGTTATTCACAAGGAAAAAAGACCAAAAGATCAAGAATGAAAAGGTCTTGGGAGAGACTTGGAACTGGGCTAACAGGAGGGACTTAATGACTTCTCCATTAGTATGGTGACCATCAGAGAGCAGCTATATGGCACCAAACACACAAAATGACTAGGACAATCATGTCTGTCCCCACACCATCCCAGAGTTGACAAGGTGGGCACATGAGTGAAGTGACCACAGTAATAAGAAGGAAGCTTACATGAACCCAACAGCACAGGCCTCACTTAACAAGAGAGACGCTAGCTAACCTTATGCTAGTGAACATCTATCCAAATGGATAGTTACCTCTGGTACCACTTCCGGAGAACAACCTACCATCAGCAGCAATTGACTACCTAGGCTCTGTACAAGAGCAAACAAGTTAGAATATAGGCCACAGGCATTCAGCTGATACCAATGCCCACTGGGGCTCCCATCCTGGAAAAGCCTACTGCCTAGCTATAGGTAATGCAGTCAGCATGTAGGCTACAGCTATTGGTCCACAGGCCGGCTCTTGTGAGATCTCCCAGCTACAAAGCTCCCTCTCCCATGGTTATGTGCTTACTAAAAAAGAGCTGCTCTGGAGATCAGGGGATATGAAGGTATGAAGGCCATTCCAGCCAAACAAAAGGTAATTCTGTCAAGCTGGCTAAATCAGTCCACAGAGCAGCTGAACCACACCCCTTTACTCTTGCCCAGATCCTTCTTCTCAGACACTGATCCCCAGCAACAGGTCACAACATCCTGCCTGAGGTACAGGAACAGATGCCCACAGATGAAACCCTGTCAAAACTCCTCACCACACTCGCTGACCTCCAACGCAAACCAAGTAACTGAAATTATCAGGCGGTCTCATAGCTTTACTAGAGCCTCAAGCAAGTTTTACATAGAAATTAAGAACTTATATATTCCATGTGCAGATGTAATGTGTCGAATCATAAAATAGTATTCCTGGGATTAATGAAAATAACTTACAAAACTGAAAGCTAGTGAGAAAAAAAATCATAGGAAACTAATAATGCTTTATGTTCCTGGGTATGGGCTGTTACTGAGTTACAGAGGGTAGTTACAAATGACTCCAGTGGAAAGATGGTCTTGTCCCTTCAAGCTTAGAGTGCCCCTGAGAAGCTAAGCCTGGGCTGTGTGGTCAATGGGACCTCAACAGCTGGCAGAGACCATTCTGACAAGCACTGTAGAGAAGATGAAGTCCCTGCAGGTAGAAACAGGGCAGGTCCCCAGGGGAAGAGGACATGGGCCTCGTGGCTGGCATAAGAACATTTCTCTGGGGCAATCCAGAACCACTGATAAAACAGGACATTAATGCTACGGAGGATCCAATTCAAGAACATATAATAACACAGATAACATACATGAACCTTCCAAACTCTTTTCAGTTTCCTTGACAACATTCTGTAGTCTACTCAAAGCCCAAACACCTTCCCTGTGTGACTGTCAGTAACAGAGCCTATAACCGGGAACATGAAAAGATTATTTTGACATTATTTCATTTAACGGGAAAAGAATAACAATGGCATCTGTCTGCTCATGGCTCCTTGGTGCTTACACAATCATCCCCCAGCCAGTTACCTCTTCTCCAGGATAGATGCTGTGCCGGATTCCTGTGCGTCTGGCTTTGGCGCTGCATTTGCAAAGTGGTCCATCATTCATCTGTCAGAAACAGAACACAATTCAGTTTCACTGGGGGAAAAGTCACAGGAGGCACAATGATGCCTCGGAAACTATGAGGTTTAACGTCATGAGTGCTGAGGCCTTGAAGAGGCTGTCATGGTTAGAAGATTAAACAGCTATTCCAAAACCAATAAAGCTGCAAACTGTCTATAATATATGATAAAAGGAAACCGTATGACAACACTGGAATCCCAAGTTATTTGTGCAGTCAAGCAGGAAATATCAGTGTCAGCACACCGTTAGCCCTCGTTGTCTCCTGCCTCTCTGGAGTACTTCCCTTTTTCTTATTTCAGGGAAAACGACTTTACACACAGACACAAATGTACTTCATATCCTAAAGGTATGCACAGACTGCTTTGAAGATGACCTGCAGATTAAATGTTTTAAAAACTAAAGTATGTATGAAGCGCGGGAGCAGGTGTGTCTAGTAGAATAAAATAAAAAGCTTCAAGTGCTAGACAGCTTAACGTATAGCCTCTTCCACCGTTTCACTTGGCTCTGCACGTGAACAATGTAGAACACCTCTCAGAACAGTAAGTACCAAGCCGAAGAGGATAAATAGCAAAGTCCATGAAGTCAAGTAACATTTATTCTAGAAAGGAGAACAAATAACACACTTAGATTTTTGAAGAAAAAGAAACTCCATGTAAATGGACATAGCATTGGAGCTCCTGTGGTTGGTTAGGCGAGGCTTAAAGAGAAGAAAATGAAGTGCTGGGCAGCACAGGAAAACAAGATGGGTATTCCACCACACATACCCCAAACATACACAAGATAAAGAGGAGGCCTGTCTTATACCCAGGGACGTGAAACCCCATTAAACAGAATAGCTCATGTATGTATGTGATACATATGTGTGAAGACCAAACATGAGCTGAAATCAAAATCTAAACAGTCGTTAACAGCCAGTGTCCAGGCAGAAGGAATGGCTCAGTTGTTAAGGCCCTTGCCTCACAGGTGTAAAGACCGGAGTCAGAGCCCCAGAACCCACATAAACAGCCAGGCAAGGCGGCACACGCCTGGAACTCTAGCAATGGTAAGATCCTGGACACTCACAAACCAGCTAGCCAGGCCAGAGAGGCAAAGTTCCAGGCCAATGAGAAACTCTGCTTCAAACAATAAGCGGAAGATCCCTGATGATTACATTATCTCCACCATGTACATGCAGAAATACTTATGTGCACACATGCTGAGGATTATACCTGGGCTTGTGTTCTATCCTCCATGCACACACCTAGGCACACACTTATGTGCACGCATGCTGAGGACTACACCTGGGCTTATGTTGTAACCTCCATGCACACGCAGGAACACACTTATGTGCACGCATGCTGAGGACAACACCTGGGCTTGTAGTCTAACCTCCATGCACACATGCAGCACACACTTATGTGCACGCATGCTGAGGATAACACCTGGCCTTATGTTCTAACCTCCATGCACACGCAGGAACACACTTATGTGCATGCATGCTGAGGATAACACCTGGTCTTATGTTCTAACCTCCATGCACACATGCAGCACACACTTATGTGCACGCATGCTGAGGATTACACCTGTGCTTGTATTCTAACCTCCATGTACAATGATAGTCCCAGGAGTTACCCAGTGTAACTATACTGAAAATAGTTTTTTCCATTCCTTAAATACAGTGTAAGAACTACTGACACAGTTTTTACACTGTACTAGGTATTATAAGTAACCTAGAAATTTAAAGCATAAAAGAGGTATGTCACTTATATGTAAATACTGCATCATATTCAAAAAAGACTCTACATATGTGGATTTTGGTATCTGCAGACCATGGAATCAAAAATCTCCTTAGATACCAAAGGGTGACTATATATTGATAGCTTTGTTGTTGTTTTTCAAGTTCTAAGGATTTGTAATTCATTTTACTCAATTAAAATATAAATGAAAATACTTCAATAAGACTTTGGCAAGAAATAGTAAAGTTAAACTCCTTTTAGTCTTTTGGGAAATCTAAACTAGAGGTACAGCAGAAAAACTGCATTACCATCTGAAAAACAGTGCTAGGATGTTATCTGAAGAAACAGCTGACCAGTAAGAGGCTTTCTAACTCTCCATCAACAACCACAACACACTCCTAGTACCAGTCCTAGCTCCAGGGCACAAACAGCCTTCCTTCTTGCCTTCCACCAGGGTCTATGCTGCCACATGGACCACTGCACAAGGCTCAAGCACACTGAGGACAGAAAACCAAGTACAATCAACAGAACAGTAAAACAACCACGGAGCTCTAGGAGGCTGAAAAGAACAGCAACACACAGAAAACAAGGCTCACGCTTCCTGAGAGAGAACAGCCACTGGTGAAAATGACCGGGTATGGATAAAAGTGTTCTTTTAGGGCAGAAAACAATGCTCTAAAATCAGACTGTAGTGAAAAACAAGAATGGGTGCCGACTTCTGTGTAAATTCTATCATATGAAAAGCAACCCCTTCATCTGAATAGAAAGGAAACTACTAAACATGGCAGCACTCAAGAAGCTGAGGCACAAGTTCAAAGTCAACCTGGACAACTTATAAAAATATGGCGTAAAATGCAATGAAATTTTTTGCAAAAGTTTCTACTCAATTCCAGGGCATCACAAAGTACATTTTTCTAATATAATTTCAATTATAAACCCTTTTCAAAAATAAAACCTGAAAGATTAAGAGGTGGCTCCACGGATAAGAACCCCGGCACCCATATGGTCGCATACAACCATATGTAACTGCAGTTGCAGGGGACCCAATGCCTATTTCTGTCCTCCATGAGCACAAGGAATGAACCTGGTACACAGACAGACATGCAGGCAAAATACCCATACATTTAACATAAAACAAAATAATAATTTTAAAATAGCTGTTATCTAACAAGAATCAGAAAAAAATTCTAAATACTGAATGGTATGAACCTATTCACAAACTGTAACTGGTAAATTGTACTTACGGACATCTCTTCCTATACTCTACAAATTCACATTCATAAAAGACACATTTTTGTATGGACTGTATTTGGAAGATACAAATCTGTTAAACTGGGCAGTGGTGGCACACGCCTTTAATCACAGCACTTGGGGAGGCAGTTGGATCTCTGTGAGTTCAAGGCCAGCCTGATCTATAAGAGCAAGTTCCAGGACCGACTCCAAAGCTACAGAGAAACCTGGTCTCAAAAAACCAAAAAAAAAATGAGATACAAATCTGTTAAAAAGACACCACTTTTAGAACCAAGCCCTACGGCACAGGCCTGTAACTCAGCACTCAAGATGCAAGCCAAAAGTACATAGTGAGATCCCATCTCAACAATAACAAATAAATATCTAAAGACATTGTGTTTTTTATCACATATTACTTCAAAATAAAATAAAAATCAGAAATTTTTAAATGTTTCAGCTGCTATGTCATTAGCTCACATGCTTAACCAAGACAAGAATATACAAAAACTCATGGCTGTTACCAACTAAAAGAAATGATAATGAAAAGAATGATTCAGTTCACCAGTTAGCAGCAAGGTCCCTTCCAGATGAACTGCTTTACAAAGACCCACAAGCTTTTTCCCTCACCCTGCCATCCCTCGTCTTCCTCCAACTGCAGGTTTAAGAACAGCACCACTGCCCTGCTCCCAACAAGAAACTTACAAACGAGATTCAAGGAACCGAAAGGAAATAGCTGACAAATGACACACAAGCCCGGCGAGTGAAGTTCCATTTCTACACCAGCCAACATGAATCTTCGCAGCCCTGAGTCATAACTGTGATGTGTGGGTTTGCAACCTTCGTAGCAAAAGCATAAAAACACTCGCACCTGGCCCGGGTCATTGTACCAGAGTTCATCATGAAGCCGATCAGGGTGAGCCTTTTTGCGTTTAATCTCGGCAATGACATCAAACACCTCGGAGTCTGAGCTGCTGGAGCAGGTGCTCTCCTCGTCAGACTCGCATTCAGACTCACTGGAACTCTCTAGAAGGCAGGAAAAAACAGGAGAGGTTCATGAACTTAACCAAAGGTTCTGCAAAGACTTACAAATGCCCTAAACCTCTGAAGGTAAGGGGCAGCGGGGATCACCGTTTACTGCTCTAGTAAACTGGAGGGGTTAATTGACACCAAACACTGCCATGAAAAACAGACAGTTTGTAATGCTAAGTCATAATCTAGCTAGGGAAACAAAGAAAATACAGATTTGTATAAAGAAAATGAGAACTAATAATGATTATCAAATAAAAATAACACAGTAATAGTGATTTCACACTTTAAAAAGATTATTAATTCAATAAAGAGCTACTCCACTATGAGCCAAAAAGGTCAGGCAATTTCACACAAGGGCACTCTTGCGACCCAGGCCCTGGACAGAAGAGACTGACGGGAGAGAAAGAATGAAGAGGGGCCGTGTGGTCAGGGCATGGAGACTGGTTTAGACCCTGAGTGCAGCAGAACAATACTGGAGGGAAGGAGGCAGAAGCACCCCAAATGCAAGACTCGAGGCTACATATGAAAGCAACACTGAAGATTTTATACTTTTTCTCTTGATAGTAGCAATTAAAGATATTACTCCTTTCTAGTGTGATGGTTCACATTTGTAGCCCCAGTACTCAAGTAGAGGTAGGAGGGTCAAGAGTTCAAGGCCATCCTCAGTAAGGTAGTGAATTTAAAGTCAAGTTAAACTAAATGAGACTCCTCAAAAAAAAGAGACAAGATTGTAGCCCCCTGAAAGTAACTGCATGAAAGCAGAGAGAGAGAGAGAGAGAGAAATTATGTTGTGAAATAAGCCACAAAAGGCAGTCAAATACTACAAGATTCCATGTAGGTGAAGGACCTGAAGTCATCAAATTCAGACAGAATGTGGTGGTAGTTGGGGATGGGAGACTGTGACTGTTGCTCAATGTGAATGTTTCAGTCTTAAAGGATGAAGAGTTCTGCAAACTGGTTGCCGGCAATACACATGTACTTAAAAATACGAAACTAGATGATTCTAAATGGTTAAGAGGGTAAATTTTGTGTTGTATTTTATTACAACTTGAGTATTTCAAGTTGGGACTCTGAAGGACACTTCCCAAGAGGCCAGCATTAAGAAGTAATAAGGGAGCAGTCTCAGGCTCCTCCACTCACCTAAATCTTCATCTAACTTTGTCTTCGGAGGTTCCCATGGAGGACGAGCAGCTTTGGCCTTCTCTTGCCTGTTCCCCAACTCTTCCTCAAATTTGTCATATAAGTCACGGAGCCTACTTGTCCCGACAACAGTAGAATCTCCCTTTCAAAGCAAAGGAGCAATACGAGAGGCCATATTAGTAGTCACCATACTAAGAGCCTTCAACCACAAAATGCCATTTTTAAAGCCCCAACACAATATTTGCAAAGAAAAATGCCACCCACTAAGCAGTGAGCCTCTGAGCCAAACATGAGTGCTTGCCTGGCAGTTCAGGTAAATGCACTTCACCAACACTGAGCAGCACGGGAACTGTTTGCCAATGCCCATTAGATGTGACATTTAAAAATACCATGACCCTTGGAGCAAAAAAAGAAAGTCCCCTCGCCTCCGCTCTCTGCCACAATCACAGGGTTTCTACACCAGAGTCCAAGAAGAAGTCCTCTGCTGTTGCCTACTCTCCTTCCAGAAGGAAAATCCCTGTAAACGCCCAGACCGTTAACCTAATAACCACAACATATAAGAAGCAGACCTTTCATATATAAAAAATAAAACGAAGGCAAATCAATAAGCTGCCACTCAGAAGAGGAAGTGCTGCTTTCTGTCAGCCCCTCCTCATTCCCACAACTATTGCTGCCTTGACAGCTGACATTCTTACCACCGTGTACGTGTGTGTGTGTAGCTGTGCCTCGGAGGTCAGAAGAGGGTGACAGACAGACAGTTGTGAACAGCTACGTGAGTGCTGGGAATTGGACCAGGATCCTCTGTAAGAGCGCCCAGTGCTTCTAACCACTAAGTCATCTCTCCAGCTCCCTTTTCTTCTACCGTTAAAGGTTTATTACCAGAAGTGAAGCTGAGAAGACAACTGCAGTATGGCATCTGCCTTTGAATCTTATTGTCACTAGCAGAGGTATTAAGAATGGCAGAGATGTCGTGGCAGTCTTGGGAATGAGGAGAAATACAAATGGCTGCCAAGAGTGAGGAACCCACAGGAGACGTTAACCAACGAAACCAGAATCTCTGCTCAATAGCCACAAGGAACAAAACTGTCAGCAATTTAATGAATGAGAAAACACTTTCGCTAACACTCTAGAAAGGGCCCCATTACCCTTCGGACACCTTGATTTAGCCAGTGAGACCCGAGCTGAATGTCAGCCCTGGAGCTATGAAATGATATTTTGTTTCTGAAGCCACACAGCTTATAAAGCTTTGCTATGGCAACAATGGGAAACAAACTCCATGGAGATGAGCGACACAGCTCTGGCACAGAGATGAAAGGGGGAAGAGTTGGATGGATGGCTCAATGCTTAAGACTGTTCTTCCAGAGGACCCAGGTTCAATCCCCAGCACCCACATGACAGCTTACAACTGTCTGTAAGACAGATGAAGGAGGAATGCACTGTGTAGCCTACATAGTACAATTCTACAACTATGGAAGACTCTCAAGACAGCATCAGAATGCTATCCCTGAAACCATGTCTTCCCTCTGCACAACTTATAAGAAAACTAAACCATCTCATTTAAGTAGCAGTATTTTCTTACGGCAGTAGCCGTACACTAGAACACTGACATCCTGCCACAGATATTGAGACAACTAATTAGGACAACATTAGAAACGGGGCATAAAATGTCAGCACCAAGTGCTCAGCACACATATTCCCTTTGCTACGTAACATGAACCATCTGATGTAAAAGCCTGCTCCAGTTTGTCAAGTATCAAACCACTATCATGAACTCCTCAAACCCTTTTCTTCCAAAGACTAGGAAATCTTTCAAGTCCCCCACATATAAGGGCCTCGATAGGATCAACTGACAGACCAAAAGCAATACATACTCAGCAGAAGCTGTATTTCAGGGCAAGATGGCGTGGCAGGTAAAGGCACTTGCTGCTGAATCTGACAACCCGAGTTCCACCCCATAACCTTCGTGGTGGATAGAGGGAACTAACTCCCACAAGCTGTCCCGTGATCACACACATATGCACACATATACACACACACAAAATAAATAAGTGCTTAAGAAAAGGAAACTACTTCAGATGTATGATTTTAATCTTTTCCCAAAGTAACACTCTCTGTATGGTGCTCTCTTGAGAAGCTGGGCAGTGACTGAGATGCTGCTCCCAGGCAGCCACGCCATTAGGAAAAGACACAACCCATATTCTATTGCATACTATGCTGCCAGGACTTCTTGGATATATGTTTCAAAACATTACATGAGCTATTCAATATGTCACTGTAAGACAGACTTTGTAGAAGATAATTCTGTCCAACTACAGAGTAGAACCTAAGTGCTCTGAGCACACCTCAGCAAAGTAGGGTTAACTATGACATTTGGAAGGTTTATTAAATGTATCTCAGACTTAAGACACTTTCAACTTATAATGAACGGTGTGATTGACATGTAGCCTTGTCCTAAGCCAAGGAGCATGTCTATTTTCACAAAATCCCAAACAGAAAACCCTCATCTTACCTAACCTCACTAAAGCTCTCAAGGCCAACGTCTTGGGCCTAAATCTGTAGTACAAACTCACTCATTTAATTAATGAAGCTTGTTGCAAGTATTCGATAAGATCCTAATTTATAATTAACAGGGTTGGCATAATCCTTACGGGGAATAAACAGACAAGAGAGGATGGGAGAAAATAAAGTGAAGATGAAGAAAAACGAAGGCAGTCAGTTGTGGAGAGCTGAGCCCACCAGAGCAATGGTGGTGCCCACAGCTGAGCTAAAGGAGCTCATCCCACGCACTATGTCCATGGAGTCCCCGCTATGGCACGGGAAAGGCAACTAGATGGCTTCCCTTCCCCACATCAACCAAGACACACTGGAAACTTCCTATGGCTAGTGATCTTTGGGTCAAGGATACAGCTCAAAATGAAACCTGAATCCTTTACCTGCCGTTTGGGGGAAACACACACAGGCACACCGCTAAACACTAGTTAGCAATAGTGATGCTCAACTTGGGGTGATTTCCCCTCATGGAATGTTGGGGTTTGAATGAGAAATGTCCCCACCCCCTACTAGGCTCAAGCATATGCACTTGGTGCATAAGCAGTGCTGCTGTTTGGGGAAGTTCTGGAACCTTTAAGAGGTACAGACTAGCTGGAGGAAGTATGTCTTACAGGGTAGGCGCTGCCTATAGCTCTTGCTCTTTGCTTCCTACAAGCCGCTGGGGTGTGATCTCTTTCCACACACCATGCTGAAGGCGCCCAATCTTGTCAGGTCTCAGAAGACAAAGCCTGGTAGAGCTTTGACTGCCATACTCAGCTTCTTGCTCCGGCCAGCTGCTGCCATTGCCGGGTCCCCACCAATGGACTTCTAACCCTCTGGAACCACAAGTCAAACTAACTTTCTCCTCTAAGTCATGGCATTTACCACAGCCTCAGAGAGGTAGCTGATACAGATGGTCACATTAGAAGACAGCTCTGGTTGTCACCAATGGGAAGGATGCTACTAACACCAAATGGATAGGACCTACAGATGCAGCTTATACACTGTGTGGGCAATAACACAATACACAGGCAACGCCCACAAAGGATTATCTGGCCCAAACACCAACAGTGCTGCACTGGAGAAATTCTGGTCGACGTGGTCTTTGCGTCAGACCTACCACCTGATCCATGGGGTCGCTGGAGTAATAGCTCTCTGAATGTGTGCATCGAATCCACACAGGTTTAAGCAGCTCCTCTTCCTCCTCCTCATTTCTGTCAGGAGGCGCCTCCTCGGGCTCTTTTTCTTTGATGGAAGTGTAGTTCTTCTCTTTGACAGAGCTCTGGCTGTCACTCCATCTGTCTTTTTCCTCCTCCCAGCGAGCTCTCTTCTTCTCCCTGCTTGGAGAACGACTTCAAAGTGGGGGAGGGGGAGGTAGTTATTAAAAATAATCAAAACTACCTGGTGCATTTACCATCTGCATGCAAATACCACGCCAATACCCCACACCAGCTTTCACTAGACCAGTGAATGCCAAACTGTCAATCACCTGGTTTATTTGT
The DNA here is from genome assembly GCA_001685095.1 of Ellobius talpinus. Lineage (NCBI taxonomy): Eukaryota > Metazoa > Chordata > Mammalia > Rodentia > Cricetidae > Ellobius > Ellobius talpinus. The sequence continues at coordinate 4,710 of LOJH01019046.1, read as the reverse complement.
TTAACAATACAAATTCACAGGTTCTGCCACAGGTTTACTTACTGATTCGCAGCGGTCTCTGGAGCTGGGGCCCAGGAATCTGCATTTTTAGTAATCTCCCCAGGTGATTCTGGTGTGCATCCAGCAGCTTCAGGAGCAACTGGTAAACCATAACTCCTAGAAGAAAAAGATACTGAGAAAATATTTGCAAATCTCTACTTATGGACAATTTCATCAGTGAAGATACTAGTTTTGAATCATTCACATGCTGCTTTGCCCAAGAGAAAAAAATTTAAGCTTCCTAAAGCATGGCCTCCACTTGGCTATGGATTTAGCCTGACAACCTATCTCAGTGAAGCAGTGCTAACATGCCTACCCCAGGAAAAGCAGACTTGAGTATTACCTACTGAGTGAACCAAAACTGGCTGATTTTGACCCTCAAAATACTAAAATCAACTTAACTAATAGAAGGTAAGAAATCTACTACCCTTGAATTCCTGGGGCTTAAAAACAGGAATATTAATTCTACAGGTGTACTTGGAGGGGAAAATCTGGAGTAGACTCTTAAGCCTATTAAATTTAGATAGACCCTAAAAAATCTTTCAAAAAGACAGCTAGGAAGAACAGCCACATTATTAAGTCAGTGGTCACCCCACTGTCCACTAACTAAAGTTACTATAATCCAAGAAAGTTTACCTCTAGATCATAGTCAAAAATTATTTTGGGACAGGCATGGTGGCTCATGCCTGTAATCTCAGCACTCCAGAGGCAAAGCTAGGAAGCCTGTTTCAAGTTCTAACCTCCCTGATACACAGTCAGCTCCATGACAGCCTGGGAACAGATCTGAGACCACCTCAGAAATTTCTGTAACTTCTAAACATGCATCATTAGTTTTGCTACCAAAAACCAAAAAGCTCTAGTCAAAATAAAACATATGAAGCCATGAACTTGTTCTAGAATATTGTTTTAACTGTGTAAAGGTGGTTACATTTGTTTATGTTGCAGAATATTTAACTGTGTAAAGGTGTGTTACATTTGTTTATGTTGCAGAGTATTTAACTGTGTGAAGGTGTCACATTTGTTTATGTTGCAGAGTATTTAACTGTGTGAAGGTGTGTCACATTTGTTTATGTTGCAGAGTATTTAACTGTGTGAAGGTGTGTCACACTTGTTTATGTTGCAGAGTATTTAACTGTGTGAAGGTGTGTCACATTTGCTTCTGCTGCCTTTGTTAATGATGTAAGGATGTGTTACATTTGTTTAATTATGAAAAGATGTGTTGTTGTTTCATCTTGCTGGCCTAAGGCACCTGATTAGTCTAATAAAAAGCTGACCAGCCAAAAGCTAGGCAGGATAGGCAGGGCTGGAGGACAGGGAGAAATAAGGAGAAGATGCCCAGGGACAGACAGACAACCGCTAGTTAACAAACAGAGTAGGACATACAGAAAAAAGGTAAAAAGTCCATATGGCAAAACATAGATGAAGAAAAACAGATTAACCACCACCTCAAATGTTTTCCTTTATAAGAGCTGCCATGGTCATGGTGTCTCCTCACAGCAATAGAAAGCCTAACTAAAACTACCTATTTCTCACATAATTATATATAGTAACCATTCATTTGGTACTTTAGGATTAGTTCTAACAGTTTAATGTTATTTCAGTGGCACTTCACCAGTCATAAGGAAAATATAACTATTCTTATTTTATGTAAAAGAATTATGGCTTAGTAAGGTTGGATAACTTTACAAGTAACAAAGCTAAGGGAACTAATAATCAACCTCCAATTTGTCAGACTCCAGGACCCACTCTTAATCCCCATGATCTAAGAGCAGAGATTGGCTTTTAAACATAGAAGTGATGTTTTAAACTGTAGCTATCACAGTCACGGGTCCATCTGCTTAAAGGGGCAAAACTGAACACATTGCTCTGTTTTTGCTAAAACTAGTAAATTTAAGAACATAATTATGAATAAGTTTCAAGGCTTTTGTCTACACTTATTTTTTATCTAGACTTATTAGTTCATAGTTTTATAGAACCGTGGATGATATATACATACAGACATACATATATTCACACTTCCTAGTATGGGGATAATTATGAAGATTTTCCTTAAACACCAATAGTATTAGTACTGGGCTTATTTTCCCAGCCCCGGGCTGGAGCTGAAAGGGACATTTGGCAGAGAGCGGCACATACACAGAAGGTGAACTGTAAGAGATGAGCCTACTAGTTCTTACCTGCCAGATCTCTTATACTCTTTCTTGTAGATCCTCTCCGGAGATGGTGATCTGCGGTTGTCCCGGTGCCTGTATCTCTCTCGTTCCCGCTCTCTTAGAAGAAATAATACACAGAGCTGTGTTCAGCAGAAAGACTCAAAACACCATCGCTTTGCTGAGCGTTCCTCTAAAGAAACGGTCCATGCCTAAGGAAATTCTAGGCGCTATTCCTACTACGCCTTCTTGGTTTACTAAAGGAACAGGCACCATCTACATGGGCAGTTTTCAAAGTCATATCTATCACGAAGCACTCAACAGAAATCTACCGACATCTCAAGACCTAATGAGCTAACCCTACAGCAGACGCATCCAAAGATTCCCTTTACCTACTGATTTCTAGAAAACTCTATTTACTTAGCAAATAAATGCAGACTAAAGCACACAGCCAAGATTAGAACAAGTCTGGAATGCTTTTCAAAACCTTTCTTTTTTAGGTTTCTGAGAAGGGTTTCTCTGTAGCCCTGGCTGTCCTAGAACTTGATTAGTAGACCAGGCTGGTCTCAAACTCAGAGATCCAGGGGCCTCTGCCTTCCGAGTGCTGGGATTAAAGGAGTGCACCACCACCACCTGACTCACATTCTGTTCTTTACAACAATGTATTTGCTTCTCAGTTTCTCTTAAAAGAGTCTAAATCATGTCCATTCTTTTTACAAATCAAAGTACATGCTGGGTGGTGGTGGTAATAGTGGTGCATGTATTTAATCCCAGCACTGTAAGCAGATCTCTGTGAGTTTGAGGCCAGCCTGGTCTAGTGAATAAGAACCAGGATAGCCAGGGCTACACAAAGAAACCCTGTCTCAAAAAAAAACAAACAAAAGAACAGTTCACAAGTTTTGTTGGTTTGGAAACTGACAGAAATTGGCCACGCCTGTGTCTCTGTGGTTTTATTCAAGTACTCTGCAGGCGGGTTTACCTGCTCCTTTCGTAGCTGCGGTGGCGAGACGGCGTTCTCCCTCGGTCATACTCTGACCGGTAGCGGCTATCGGGTCTTCTCCTTTCAGGGCTGCGGCCTCGCTCCCGGCGCTCCAGGGACCGATGCCTCTCACCTCGCCCATGACTATGATCTCGGTGTCGGTGGTCATCATAGTGCTTAAGCCTTTCTGGGGACCTTCTCTCACTCTGAGCCTTTGGGAGTGAGTACGGGGGGAGGTGTCTAAAATGAGGGCTACTGCTATTGTTAGCACTGGGTGGAAAAGAACTGGAGTTGTTCTGGAAACTGTTGAAGTTGGGAGGTGGGAAACCGTGTGAGTGGCCAGGAGGGTACTGATAATTAACCTGCTGGGGCATGACAGGAGGGGGTGGAGGGTGGGGCATGGAAGGCGGGGGTACCATGAAGGGGAAAGTGCCTTGTCCAGGAGGTGCTCCAGAGACTGGTGGGTTATTAGGGCAAGGCATTGGAGGGGGCATGGGTGGAAAACAGGGAGGAACAGGGAAAGGGTGTCTCATCTGGTGGTTGGGGAAAGGGGGCCTAACAGGGCAGGGTGGGACAGGGCCTTGGGCTGACGGAGGCATGGGTGGAGGAAAAGGTACAAAGTCTGGTCGTGGAGGCATAAAATTGGGGGCTTGAGAGTTCGAGTACGTGCTCGAAGGTGCACTTGGAGGTTCATATTGATATTGCACAGGAGGCTGCTGTGGGTGAAGAAGTCTCAGATTTTGGGGCCTGAAAGCTGGCGCTGAGGGTCTGGCTCCATGTCCTCCTCGTCCTCGGGGACACCCTCGTCCTGGGTGGAACGACATTCTGTGACTTTTTAAAGAAAAGGAAAAGAAAAATCAAAACAAGGCCTCACCAAGAAGCACATCATGGAGAGAATAGACTGTAAACTGTCCTGTGACCTACACAGACACACACAAAACAAACGGAATTTTAAAGTAATTTTTTAAAAAAAGGTGGGTGATGGTGTCACATGCCTTCAATCTCAGCACTCAGGAGAGGCAGGAGGATCTCTTGGTTCAAGGCCAGACTGGTCTACAGAGTGAGTTTCAGGACAGTTAGGATTACACAAAGAAACCCTGTCTCAAAAAAGAAAAAGAAACAGAAAAAAAAACCTCTCACAGGATAGGGAGAACACAAGGACCTGAGGTCGAGCCTCAGAACACATTAAAAAAAAGCCAAGCATAGTGGACGCGCTTGTAATAATCCCACAGCTGGGAAGACAGGGACAGGTGGGATCCTGAGGCTCCCTGGCCAATCATACAGTGAGAGCATGTCTCAAAAAGTGGGTGGCACCTGAGGTCATCATCTGGCCTCTGCATGGATCTATGTGGACGCACACACATCACAATGAAAACAGGGTTTCCCAAATACAAGACTGCCATTGTGAGGGTCAAATTTGAGCTAAACTAAGACCACCCCTCTTATACCCTCTCCAAGACCCCCAAGTTCTTCCAAGTTCCCAAAACAAGTTGAACTCCACCCTGGGTATGACTGATGAGGGTATGATTGATGACAGCCACT
>LOJH01019043.1:9951-21430 GCA_001685095.1 Ellobius talpinus | reverse complement strand
ATACAATTTGTGTGTTGTTATTTTGGGTGTAAAGCTAGCCGTGCGGGAGCCGGGAGGGACGAAAAGCAAGCCCACAGCTCCTTTCACTACAAAGTGGAGTTAAGAGTTCAAAGTCAGCCTCTTGACTCCCTGAGCTCCATAAGGTCCCATCTTGAAACAAAAACTTAGTAACTTTTTAAGAGGAAGAAAATAGTACAAAACATGTGGAAATATGAAAGATAAAAGGCAAAAAGAAAAACTAGTTGAAGCCCCCTAATCTTAACAATATTCTGTCCTAGGATTCTTGGGCACACGTCACCTTGCTTTTCCACAGCACTATTTCACCCTCCTTATGTCCCTTCCTGCACTTGTCCACAGAAAGCCCGCTCTTCTCTCCATCAGGTCAAAGTCTCCCCCAATCCTGGATGAGGGGCCCCGTCTCAGTAAAATTAACAGACCTCGACAGGACACTTTCATGAAGAAGACAAGACAAACCAGGTATGGTATCTGTGCAATCAAATCCTAAGAGCCACAGGTAGAAAACGACCAATCAACCTTTCTCCTCTATGCTCTAAAGAAAACACTGCACCCCATAATTAGCAATAGGCATGATGGTTAATCTTGATAACCAACTTGACTAGATTTGGAATTACCATGGAAACACACCTTTTGGATTATATATGTGAGAGCATTTCCGGGAAGGTTTAAATAAGAAGGGAAGGCACTAGGACCCAGGACCAAAACGGAAGGGAGAAGTGAGCTGAGCACCCCTTTCTGCCTCCTGCCTGCAGATGTCATGTGACCAGCTGCCTCACAGTCCTGCTCCATGACGTCCCTACCATTGTGGACTGACCTCATCTGTGAGCTAATACTCATCTCTAAGTACTTTGTTAGAGCAGTGAGCCAAGCCAATAAATACAATAGATGAGGGAGGTGTTAATCCATTCAGACATTCTCATCCATCTCAAGGAGGTCTGCCTCTGCTTACCTTATCTACAGTGTCGACACCCTCGCCTCAAGTCCACGCCTCCTTCCCCATTTTACTTTATCCCTTTAGCTCTTATATCTCTAGCTATGATGCTGCACGATTTACTCAGTTCCAGCATTTCTTGCTTCCTGGGAGGTGCTGGATACTTCATACAGCAGAAACCTGTGTCTTCCTTTAGTGCTATTACTAAGCAATAGTACTAGAGTACTTAGTACATAGTAGGTACGCAGAAGTCTTTGAGAAAGCAAAAATATGTTGATAAAAGCTGTTAAGAAAGTATTTAATCTAAAGAGTTAAAAGATCTCTCGCTTCCTGTTGTTTAAATTCCTTGAAGATCTGTATATAGAGTTTTTTCGCCCAAATGAGAATGATGTTCAGTTTGAACCCTTCCACCAAGGCTGAAAGAAAGAAAACGTGAAAGTTGGAAAGAACAAGCTTTTACTTCAAAGGTCACACTTGAACTAACCTAGATTTCCTAACCTGAAGTACCAGAAGCAGGCCAGATAATGTTGTCATATGCTAAGAGGGGGACTAGACGGTAAGAACGCACTTCCCTGTGCAAAGGCAAGGGATAAGGCGGACCCAGGAGTGTGCAAAGGGAACCGTGAAGGAGTCAGGCATGCCCGTCAAAACTGGGCATGTGAACAACCACCAGTCACCTACCTGAGTGAACAGGTAAGTGCCCAGCATCCTTCTCTCAACCCAGTGGAGAGACCATGCACAATCAGTTGTCTTGGAGCCCCAGTAGACAGAAGCCAGTCTGGGGTCCACAATAAGTCTGCACAAAGCTAGGACAGACTCCAGTGGCTTGGCACTTTTGTGATGTTAAGCCAACTACTTACACTTTCCAGATCTCAGTGCTCCCATCTGCAAAGTAGGGACACTCTTCATTGAGAGCATCTTGTGGGGATTAGTGAAATATTCCAGGATTTTCTGCATGTGATTATCAATGGGTTTGAGCATTTGCCATGTTCCTGGCTGTGTGACATGTGAGGTGTCTAAAGACTAAATACTCACTGTTCCACTGCTCTAGAACTCAGTCTGGAGAAGAGAAACAGGTGAGAAACGAGCACAGTGAGGCAGGAATCCCTTAGTCTTTGTGTGAAACTGTGGCCAAGGCTGCCTTGGATCCAAACACTAACAGATTTATAAAATCCCTTATAGAAAATAAATCTCACATGCATGGAATGTTATTATTGTAGTCTTTTGTAAAGATTTATTTATTCCTATTTTATACATTTGGGGGTTTTGCCTGCATGTATGTCTGTGTACCATGTGGTGCCTAGTTCTGACAGAGACCAGAGAAAAAGTTTGTATGCCCTGGAACTGGAGTTCAGATGGTTGTGAGTTGCCGTGTAAATGCTAGGAATCAGCCCTGGGGCCTCTGCAAGAGCAACTGGTGCTTTTAACCACTGAGCCTTCTCTCCAGTCTCCTCCTGTTTTCTTAAATAATCTCTAGAATACTTAAAATATCCAATACAAGGTTGATGGTATTGTGCTGTGTACTGTATTACTGGAGGAAGAGAGCAAAGAAAAAAGCTTGCAGATGCTCAGTTCAGCTGTGACTTCCTTTCCCCACTGTTTCTGATGTGTTTGGTTGGACCACTGGGCATGGAACCTGGAGGTATGGAGGGCTGACTGAGTGATAAATACACAGGTACCACGTGTGGTGGCTCATTTGAGACCATACATAATTGGTTCCTAATGGGGCCTGTGGAGAGGTCACACTTACCAGAGGAGGCAACGTTTGTACTGACCCTTGATGAGTCATTAAGAGTTAGCCAAGCAGAACAAGTCTGATGGGGGGGGAGAAGAAACATGATCCCCGCTAAATAAAGTGGAAGCCACATGTCTGTAGAAGGAGGTAAGAGTCCAGGAGAGTCAGAGAGCTGTAGTCAGGTTCTGACGGTTAGAACTCTGGGTCTAAACCAAGAAACGACAGAGAATGAGAATGAGGGGACAAGCAGGCGTCTGGAGGCAGAAAAAGAAGACTGAAGCTCCTTAGTGTGGCTTTGTGTTTCCATCTCGACGCCACCGTGGTGCTATCACTGAGTCTTAGTCAGGGAACTGATATGAATAATTTTGTGTTCAGGGAGGATCCAGCTGATGCTGTGTGAAGGCTACATTAGACGGGGGGGTAGATCACACTTGGGAAGGAGGCCATTGCAATAATTCATGCAGTACGTGACAAAGGCAGTAAGAGGGGACATAAGGAGAAAGAGACAGCTCTCAGAGATTAAGAGAAACCATCTGATGACTTCCAGGCTTCTCCTTTAGTTAGTTCAAAAGAAGCGTAATCATGGGGCTGGTGTCTCCATGGGACAGAAAAGTAAATGCTTAAGACAGTGGTGGGAGGGGTGGGTGACTTTTAAGCAGCAAAGTGCTTGTTGTGCCCTCTACAACCCATGTAAGAAAGCCATGCATTGCACACCCCACACCTGTAACCCCAGAGCACAGAAGGCAGATCCCCGGGGCTCATTGGCCATTCAGCCTAGACTACAGGAAGAGCTCTGGGTCAAAGACCTCAAGAATTAAGGGGGGTGGTTTTTGAGAAATAATACCTGAGGTTGTCCTTTGGCTTCTAATACAAATACACATATGCATATGTACTTGAAAGCACACACACACACACACAGAGACAGAGAGACAGAGATAGAGACAGAGACAGGAAGAGAGAAGTACCAGACTACAGACTCAGGAGAAGGATCTGGGGACATTGGTTGAAGGTTTTTCCAGGCATGTGTTATTCCTAGAGTCTGTGTAGTGTACATGGGTTTGCAGTGTACATAGGTTTGCAGTGTACATGGGTTTGCAGTGTACATGGGTTTGCAGTGTACATGGGTTTGCAGAACTACTAAATAAGAGAAGGGTGGAATATGGATGAAGATGAAAGGGCAGGAGGTAGAAGAAAGGAAGCGGAGCTCAGCGAGATTCCAAGAAGAGAGATGGTCTGGGAGGCATAGGAAGAGACACAAAGAGGTCACCAGAGCCAAGTACTAAAGAGATCAGCTAATATGGCCACTCACTGATTGGATGCTAGTGCTCATAGGCGACCTTCAGAAGGACAGTTATAACAAAAACATACACTGCAATGGTAACCCATAGACAACATCCATCTTGTTCATCAGTATATATGGTGACATCTGGTATGAAAATGAGTTCACATCTTTAGCCACCTTCACTGCAAGTCTTATCTGGACCCAATAATTGGTGGCATTTACTGTTTATCTCCACTTTTTCCTGCAGTATAGACAGTGATTTCTTTATACATAACGTTCTGTCTGCTAAGCCAAACGATTTTTTTTTGCCAAAAATCGTACACAAGAAAGGGGGTTATACAACCTACACAACCATGTCCCCTCCTTTCTGGGCCTCCCTGCCTCTCAAAAGACCAAAAGGGATGCAGCTTTACTTCTACTCTTTCCCTCTGTGACCCAGAGCAGAGGGGCGCTGTGCTGAAAGCAAGCTGCTGAATAGCTGGCCCTGCAGGAGGAGCACCGCAGGAAAGCCTCCTATAAAAGGCAGGTAGAGGAGGTAGATGTTATTTCTAGAATTATCATGATAAGAGATATAACGAGGAGCTCACCGCAGGGCAGGGATAGGAAGAGGAAAGGGGAGGCAGCAAGGGAAAGAAAAGAGCCCCTGGTTTCCATGAAAAGCAGTTCTGGGAAAATAAAATGCACGCACTGAGAGGTAAACAGAAAACAAGACAGCTCCTGAGGATGCTCAGCTCACCCCATTTGCTTGTTTGTGTGTGAAAGACCAAAGTGGACATCTTGGCAGGGTGTATGGACACCTTGAAGAAACCCTTGATGGTGTGTGTGTGTGGTCTACAGCCCGTGGTCTCTGGTAAACCTCTGGCATAATACAGACAAGCCCGGCAGGGAGATGCCAAGGAACAGATGAACAAAGTTTTCATTTCGCTAGTCCCCGGACCACTTGCTGCCATGAGTTAATGGTTTCCATGTCTGAGTTGATTTTCTTCTGAGTTCTGCCGCACCTCAAGTGTCAACTGCTCTCTTTCTTCCTCTTTTCTATTGCTATTATTGAGCTAAATATTTTTCTCCACTCTCCTCCCTTCCTATTTCCTCCCTGTTTGCCCTCTCCCATGATCCCCACACTCCCAATTTAGTTAGGGGATCTTGTCTTTTTCTACTTTCCATGTAGATTAGGTCCGTGTCTGTCTCTCCTAGGGTCCTCTTTGTTAAAGGCCGTAGAGTCTAGGTCTCCTTGCCCTGCTGGTGCTTGGCTCTCAGGGCTGGCTTTGCTCGGATAGTCAACATCCTAGCGCCCCCACCTATCAGGTGCCATGTGACTACAATAGAGAAAAGGGCTTGGCCCAGTTCACAAATGCCACTTTGGAAGGATGTCTTATCCCAAGTTCTGGATGGCTCCCTGAAGGTTTCACATGTGAAAGAAGCCGTCAGTGAAACCAGGAACCCAGGGCAACAAGAAGACACTTCCACTGAGGAAATAGGTGTGATAGTGTGAGCCTTCACATTGAAAGACGAAATCAATAACTTTCTCGCTCGGACTTGTTATTTAGACTTCTCTAGTTGGGCCTCACTCCTAAAAAGCCAGAGTCATTGGATATGAAGTGAGGGGGGATATGAAGGGATATGAAGCAAAACAGGTAAAGAGACGTCTGGGCAGCTACTGTCTGTGTGTCCACGCTGTGCTGCTCACAGGCATGAACAGGACCAGCTTTTCTGTGATGTTCAGTGCATGTATGTTGGGAGGAGAGAGACTCAGTACAGACTGTGGAATTTGGCTAGAGGACCCAGATCCTGGCGCCTCCACTTGCTAGCTGTGCTCTCTCATAGTTAGGAAACCTTCCTTGGGCCATTGTACTTCTTTCCCCCCAGTCCATCGACCACCAGGCCATGAGTATAGACATTTGCTTTGGTTCATCTTAAACAGTGCCTCCACAGGGATGTCATAAGGATTAATCTGAACCAAGTGACCTGTTTAGAATAGTGTCTGAATTATAAATAACTGACAAACCGCATGTGTGCATGTGCGCATGCGTACACACACACATGGGGAGGAGAAAGAGAGAGAGAGAGAATTATTATGGTTTGTTCTTGTCTATCAACCAGAGTGCCCATGGCTTTAGAGAATCTACTTCATCCTGAAGAGCTGGCACAAGCGGAGACTCCCTGAATTTGCTTCCTTCCTTCTGCTTCTTCCCTTCCTCCCTGGAAGATGTCTGCACTGCTCTCTGCTCTCCAGGCTGCCTCTCGGGCAGTCTGTTCCATCACCTTTCACCTTTCTCTTGTGTAGCTCCTCCCATCTCCTTTTACCCCCCCCNTATTTTCTTAGACAGCAGAATCTTGCCAGTTGTAAATGTGAACTGCAAACATCTTGAATGTCTGGTAAGCCAGAGTCTGCACATAGGATTTAGTTCTCAAGTATCACAGGGCTTTCAAAGTATACAGAGAGGATAAAGGACCACCAGGTCCCATACACTTGTCTAATTTTGAAAAAAAAAGAAAGTGGGATTACAAATACCCACTTGCTAAACATTATCTAGAAACAAGGAGAAAAGAGAAAAATACTTGGCAGGAAGGTCAGGTGCTAGCCTGGGTGCTATACCTGTGACATACCAAACACCTGGCTCACCATGGAGGAGACTCAGACAATTCCACTGCACAAGGTTAAGGCTGTCCTCTGACCACTCAGCAGTAAAGTTTTATCAGATGATGCTTTCTGGTAATTGTTATTACTGTGGGTCACTAAAAATCCAGAAGTATGACACAATGGGAAAATTTGCCCATCTCTCTGCTCTGAGCATGTGTCCCCAAAAGCAGCTGGTAACAAAGCTGGTGGAGCTGAATGACTGAGCTGCCCCAAGAAGGAAATGAAATTCTAAAAATAAGCAATTCTATAAGCAAATCTGTAATTAATGAATGAATAGTTGTCACTGAAAATATGCTGTAGTCAGAATGCTGGAAAATCCAAAGCTGTATTAAAAACCACAGATTGTTTGAACTTCTTAGACAGAAACTTAGGCATTCACTCCAGTCCTTTCTTACAGTGATAGAAACTGAAGCCCAGGGACATTTGGGGGCTTGCCCCAGGGCGTATGATAAAATGATGCCAGACACAAGATTACATAAATCTGCAGGGGAAGATTCACCTATTTCTGGGGCTCTGGGATTAAGCAAATGAATTGTTTTTATCAGATCAGGTACAGGTACCCTGTTTGGACTAGAAAGCAGAGAAGAGAAAGCAGAAGCAAATCACTGCAGACCTCTGTGCCAGCCAATTGGTTGCAAAGATTTGGTGTGAGTTGAGTCTAGGATTGAAAGGGGAACAGGAAGAGAAAATAGAGCAACAAAACCCACCAGGAGAGCCCGTCACTTGTTCTGTGGTAAGTGGTACTAAGTGGTGTCTGGGGAAAACCAGGGATGTGGCAGGCATCAGCTCCATCGGGCCACCAGATTTCCAGGTTCTGTTGAAGGGCCACCATGAAGAAGGGCCCAGGTGCTCATCTATTATTGAGCATGTTTAAAAAGGCATTTAGAAAAGAGCATCAGGAGACAGCTTTGCAGCTACAGCGTCAGTCCCAGGAGGGCTGTGCTTGCTTAGAGACTGAGCAGAGTTCATGTTAGCGACGTGAAGACAGCCAAGGCTGGCCGGTGTCCTGGTGTTCTCAGAGACACCTGTGAGCATAGTCTCCTGCAGGAGTTCACCAGGGAGTGGGCAGTGTGGAAGATAGGACCTTCCTGCTGTCCACACATTCGGCCAAAATTTATGGTCAAGAGTCTGATTCTTTAGAATGGAAGCGATTGTGGTATAAAGGAGGCAAATTTTAAAACCATGTCACAGGGCTGGGGAGATATCTCAGTCAATAAATTGCTTGTTTTGCAAGCATGGGGATGCAAATTTGGCCCCTAGAATCCAAGGGAAAAAAGTTGAGCATAGTGATGCACATTTAAAATCCCAGTACTAGAGAGGCAGAGTAAGGGGATTCCTTGGGGCTCCCTGGACAGTCAGTCTCACCTCTATGGCAAGTTCTAGGACAATGAGAGACTTTATCTAAAAAATAGGTGGGTGATACCTGAGAACATTCCCTGAGATTGTCCTCTGACCTCCACATGGATGTATGCATCCATACACATTTTCATATACAAGTGTACCTGAAGATACATGAACACAAGCATGCATAGATACATGCATCCAATGCACAAAATCATGACATAAATAAATGCATGCAAGTAACAGATAACAAATAAACATATATGATGTGTATTGGTGCAAACTACTCATGACATATCATGACAGGAAAATGTAGACTACAAAACTAGATATATAATATCCAAATTTTATGAAACTATGCCTTTATATATATATTATAATTTTATAAACTATATTTCCAATAGACATAGACAGAGGCACAATGACTGGAATGGTAGAAATCAAGATGCGAACAGAAACTCTATCTGGATGATAGATTCCAGAGAGAGCACTGCTTTCTCCTTCAGGCTCGGAAAGGGATTTCCTCTCCATGCAATGGACTAACATGCTTTAAGTTCTCAAAGAGCCATCAAAAGTGCATGGGAAAGCATGAAGAAACCCATCCTTTATCTCTTTTAGTAATCTTACCCTTAAGATAGTTTCTTAAGCAGCCGTAAGTCATCTAGCTCAAAACAGATTTGAAGGGTAGATCAGTAAAGAAGACAGACACGGTGGTGGACAGCTGTCATCTCAGCACACGGGAGTTAAGGCAGGGGATCACAGGAAGCAAGAATCCAAGGCCAGCCTAGGCTGTATGATGAGACTGTGACTCAGAAATCCAAGAACTATCCAGCAACATTGTTCAGTGGGTAAAGGGACCTGCTGCCCAGCCTAGCAACCTGAGTTTGATCCCTGGGCTCCACATGGTGGAAAGGGAGAACTGAGCCCTGCAAGCTGTTCTCTGGCTTCTACATGAACTCTGTGGCACGTGCGCCTCACATACATACAAAAACAATAGATGATCATAATGAAAATTAAAAATAATAAGTAAAGTCAGCGGGATCAAAAGAAATGCTTGAACTAGGAAGTGATTATGAAAAGCTATTCAACTGAATTAACTAGTCCTTTGAGAGAGCATAGACAAAAGTCAGTAACAGTATTTTCAGAATTCGATACAGTCTTGGTGTTTTATCAATGGAATTAAGACTGTGAAGACACTCCTTCAACAAAGCTCATCTTAAAAAAACAAGTTAAAACTTGTATTTGGCTGAAAATACACCTGTGTTCATCTATACCCCCCACCCCACCTATTCCTTAAAGTACCAAAGCCCTAAACACTCTGAGCTTTATCCAAGCTGCAGAGGACCAGAGCAGCATTGCCTGATCTAATTTTGCTGGGGCAGGGCCTGGTGAGACACGCCATCTGATAATACATGCATGAGTCCCCAGAGAAGTTCCTTGGTATCTTTCTTAAGGCTGCTGGTCCTTGTACAAGGCTGTGCTCTTACCACTCGCCTGACAGTGTTTCCCTTTCTCTGTCAGTGCTACCTCCTTCTCATGCCCTGAGCTCAGGGAGCATCTTCAGCACACAAGTGCCCTTCATCATCTCCTCCCTGGGTCTCTTCCCCAGGTCTTTACCCATCTTCTTACTGACTTTCGGTTATTACCTTCATGGAGAACATCCCCAAAGCTTCATTTTAGTGGTATCTTTCCAACAGAATAACAAATTTATATTTCTTGTTTCTTTTTCCCCAACAGTGACTCAGCATTAAGACACTTTAAACAGAATCCATGCAATCTCTTCCTCCACCACTAACTTCTGTTTCATGTTGGTCCAAGTGTCCCATGATCATCCTGGTGCCCAACGCTCAGTGCAATGGTCTTTGTCTCCCCCACTTATTCCAGATTCATTCTCCCTGATCCACGTGTCTCTTCTCCCCATGCCCAGTGTTTTTCCGTGAACACCCAGATCCTAGATGAGGACAGTGGTCATCTCAGTCCATAGAGTTCCTCACAGCTAGTGGATACATTCTCCGAATAGAAGTCATAATTATATCAGATTTTCTCATGACTCCATGGTTTCTGACTGCTTCTTGAGTTTTCATTCATGCTATCATTGCTTCTAATGGCCCTTAGGCCTAATGTTTCCTTAGAGGTCATTCTCTAGTCTCTTGTTTGTATCTGCCATTAGGGCACATCTGAAAGCTTATTATTCTACGAGCAAAAGCACACTTCATCTGCCATTAACTCTGTAATAGTGTTCTCCAAGCATTGTGACCTGCCTCTAAAAACCAGCCTGATTAAGGCCCATCTTAAAATCATATTCTCAAATGCTTTCCTGATTCTCTTAATCATAAATGTCATGCCATTCTCTAATTCTTTTCATTTATTATCTATAACTGTGTGAAAATTTAATCACAAAATGTAATAGAAGAAATGCAAATATTTATTGATTATTTATTATGTCATAGTTTCTACGGGCCAGAAATCCAGGTACACCCTAGTTGGGTCCTCTGGCTTGAGGCTGCACCTGAAGCCACAGTCAGGATTTTGGGTGGCTTGGAGAAGAGGCGCTTTGGAAAGATGCATGCATATGGCACTAGGCACTCACTGGCTCCTGGTTGGCAGCAAGAGCTCTTCCGCATGTGTGCAAACATGTCTACAACAGTTCATGAGCTGCCTTCAGATCAAGGAATAGAAGAGAAAGTGAAAGAGGATTTTGTTTTTGTTTTGGTGGTGTTTTTTTGTTTGTCTTTTGAGACGGGGTTAGGTTGTCTTGGAACTCATTCTGTAGATCAGGCTGGCCTCGAACTCACAGCGATCCGCCTACCTGTGCCTCCCGAGTGCTGGGATTGAAAGCATGCACCACCACTGCCCAGATGAGCCAATGTTCTTACACGTTCATCTCAGAAGCAGCGTGTCATCCCTTCTGCCGTACTCATTCTAGTCCACACTTGAAAGAGGACCACGCTAGAGCATCAGCAGGTGTGACATCCAGGGACCACCTTACTCATGGCATCCTGCCCCCTCACACTCTCCCTTGACTAGGTAATCTGTGCATGCTAAGGGAGCAGAGTCCTTGAGAGTGGGGTGTCACATTCATCTTGGTTTTCCTCTTAGCCCCCTGACACGGGGGTCTCTCTAGCAAAGTCCTTCATGTATGTCTGCTGTATTAGACTGCATTCAGACAGCAAAGGCATAACCTCCTCATGGTGGCAAAGGCGCTGCTCTTACAGACTGCAGAAAATCCAGTGGGGCGAAGAAGGGGTTTGCCTGAGTTCTGAAGTCTACATAGCCACAGCAGTTCCGTGAATAGCCAGCTCCACTCTGAGATGGGGTAGGATGTGGGAGAATCTGAAATGCCATCTCCCTGGAGCAGAGAGAGATGAGGCCCTCCCTTCATATCCTTCTTTAGCATTTGCACAAATATACAAGCAAGTGCAATTACTGTCATTAACTTCCCTTCCTTTCTATCCAGAGCCCTGAACATTGCAGCTGAGTGTATCCTCTGCCCAGACAACTTCCTCTCTCTCTCTCTCTCTCTCTCTCTCT
>LOJH01019042.1:0-11961 GCA_001685095.1 Ellobius talpinus | reverse complement strand
AGGCATACACACAGACAGAATATTGTATATATAATAAATAAATATTAAAAAATAAAGTGCTTCACAGTTTACATTAAAAAAAGACCATCAAACACCAATTCAGTGAGCATACCAAATGCAATGACTGGAAGTGGGTAGCTTGTGGGGGGTGCAAAATAAAAAGCATGGTCACCTTTGAAAGCTATTTCAACTGTTTCTTATAAATTGTAATAACTTTTACAAAAATAAAGCAAGCAAATATACCACACAAATTGGAGTTTATAACCATACATGTACATGGATATTAGCAGCTTTAGCCATATTGCCTAAACTTGGATATGATCAAGATAACTCAAAGGAGGTCAGTAAATAAGCCATGGTGCATCCAGTCAATTAACTCTTATTTATGCTTTATGTAATTGAACAATCAAGTTGGGGAAATACAGAGGTAAGTCTTAAGTTCGTGTTTCTGAGTGAAACCAATCTGAAAAGGCTGCACAATGTATGTGATCCAACTGTGGCATTCTGGAGAACCAACTGGAGACAGTAAAAAGAGCTTGCCAGAGACGTGGGAAGGGTCGAGAAGACAGTGGACGAGTCTTAGGGCAGTGTAGCTAGCTGATCATTAGTTTGTCAGCATGTAGAATATGCTCCTTTATGAATGAACTGTGGACTTTGATGTTGATGTCAGTTCGTTAGTTTTAAGCAGTGTGTCATTCTGGACTGCTCATTGATAGTGGGAAGGGTGTGCTTGCATGAGTGCAGACGATGTGTGACAGTAGCTCTACTTTGCCCAGCTCTGCTCTGTTTCTAAAACTACTCTAAACACAAATGAGGATAAAGTACTTAGAAATATGTATCTACTAAAGGAATTGTGTTTAGATTATGTAAAGACAAGTCAGTCTAACAACCCACCTAAAACTGAGGCAGAATTTAAGCATTTTTCCAAAGATGTATTATGCATCAGGAGAGTGAAAACCTAAATCAAAAATCCACATCCTCATACCAATAACATGGCTGTTACTATTTACAGAAGACAGATGCTGAAGTACCATTGAGGATGGGGAGGAATTAAAGTCCCTCCCTCTGCCCCCGGCATATAAAATAGAGCACCCAGTTTGGAAGACAGTTTGGTAATCACATGACCCAGCAATCCCATTCCTACATGTGTGAACCAAGACAATAAAAATGTGTCCACACAAATACTTGAGCACAAATATTCATCATAATATGTTAAAAACAAAAACTCAAATCTCTGCAGCTGATAGATACGGTGTATACCTAGAGTAGAGCATTTGGTAATCATTGTGAGGGGCACAGCATGAAAGATTATGGACCATAGGTTTTGAGCCTCTTTATACAGGATATCCATGGATAGAGTGTACTTTTCAATTTCCTTGGATGCAGGTTGTGGGGCATGTAAGAAATGTGAAGTGAATGCTGATGGGTGCTGGCCATTTTTGGGAATGTAAAATTAATAATACTGCAGAGCTAAGTGTGTAAAACTGATTAAGTTGTATATGTGAATTATACATGTTAAATAATAACAGTGGGGGTGGAGTGGCATGTGCCTCTAGTCCCGGTTTACATCAGGATTGTTTGAGGCCAACCTCAGCAGCATACACATGGCAAGACCTTGTCTCAGCCAGAGTGTCAACAAATAGAACATTCATGTCGATGGATGATGTAACCCTGTTAGCATATCAGTACTATTCAAATTAATCTAGACTCTCCAGTCCCTGTCAAAATCTTGACAGCATTTTTTTCTTTCAGACATAGAAATATTTGAGCAAAACCTTACTGCCCTCTGTAAAACATTCTCAGAGAAGAATATAGTGGAAATAACTGTGGCACAAGCTTGTAATGCCAGCACTCAGACTGAGCAAAGAGAAAGTTGAGGCTACTAGTGAGAATGGTCTAAAAGGGAGGGGAGATTAGTGAGACGGCTCAGCAGTTGGGAGCACAGCCTGGGCTTGCAGAGGACCTGAGTTCATTCCCAGCACCTGTGCTTGGCAGCTCACAACCCCTTGTGTATCCATGACCATTTTCTGGGCTCTGAGCCCTAGGCATGCACTCAGTGCTTAGACATACTTGCAGGCACTCACACTTAAAAACCCAACTATTAATGGTGGAAAAAGAAGGACACTCCAAATGTGCTACAAAATTCTGGGGAGAGCTTTGAAAGAGACCTCCATGGATGTACCAAATGATTTTAAAGAATCCTGTGTGTGAATGTGTACTTGTATGCACACGTTTTTGTTTGTGTACATGCATGCATGTGTGTGTGTGCACGCGCACGTATGGTAGCCAGAGGTTGATGTTAGGTGTTGTGCTGAATACTTCTGTGTCAGCTTATGACATGAGGAAAACGTGCAGGAGTCCATTTTCTCGCTTAACCGGCTAGTTTTCAAAGGTTGAATAGACGTCAGGCATAAACAAGCGTCTTTCCACCTCTGAAGCATCTTGCTGGACCTCAAATGATTTTTTGTGTACCAAGGACAGTCAATGGAGACAAAATCTCCTCAAATGGTATTGAAAAACTATGAATCCAAATGTAAAAACCATACACTACATTTTTTGAAGAAGTTGAAATTGGATGAAATGCTTAAATATAACACCCATAACTATAGAACACTTAGGAAAGCAGTTCTTAGACTGTGTGTTGCAGCACTTGGGGGAGGGGTTGAGCAGCCCTTTCACAGGAGTCGAATATTAGGTATTCTACATATCAGATAATTTGCATTATGATTTATAGCATTACAAAATTGCAGCTATGCAATTACAGTTACATTTTATTACATAAAATGATTTTATGGTTGGGTTCACCACAACATGAGGAACACTATTTAAGGGGTACAGCATTGGGATGGTTAAGAACCACTAATTTTGAAGAAGGCCGGCCATAAGTGAAGAGCTTTGTGACATTCCACTAATCAGTAGTTTCTTGTATATCAAGTATATAAAACATGATAAGGAATTGTCTTGTATATATAAAGAACACCCACAACTCTAGAGTATAATTTCATTTTAAAAATGGTCAAAGGACTTGTATGGATAACTTCCTAAAGATGATGTAAAATGGTTTATAAATATTTTTAAATCTGTTCAGCATTTTCATCAAGCATATAAATGTAAATAAACCCATGAGATAGTGCTCTAGTTAGCTACAAGATAAAACATAGATGAACCTGAAGACTACATGCTATGAGAAATACTCATCTACAAAAGAGAATACTGCATGATTCCATTTATGTGGAGTATGTAGCTAGAGATGGACATCTGTTAAAGCTGAGAGAAGAGGGGAATTATAAATTGCTATTAAGTGACTATATCAGTTTTGTTAGATGAGAATATTAGAAATGTTATAACAATGTCTCTATTCTTAACAGTAATAAAGTGCACACAAATAGTTAAGATGGTAAACTTTACATGGTTTTAAAATTCAAATTAAAATATAAAAGCCTCTTCACAAATAAATATCACCAAAAGAAAACTTAAGATCAATCAGAATGTACTCAGAAGTAACTTGGAGACACAAAGCATTACTTGTGCTGGAAATACTCTGTTGCAGTGGCAGAGGGCAAGTTAGGGCCAGGGACAAGCTTGGTGGTAGTGCACTTACCTGCCTAGTGTGTTCCAGGCCCTTGGTTCAATCCCCATTAGTGTAAATTTAAGTTGAAATTCATCAAAAAATATGTAACATAATTCATTATATTTAATAAAAATGTTTTGGATAAATGAAAAAGTTCACAGAACAAATCCATTGTCAAAGTGATTAATTCTATAAGTATATATGGGATAATCATGCAATAAAAATAATATAGAAACAGTTTTGTGCCTGAGACTTTATTTTTTCCAAAGTATGAGTGTGTATATGGCTATGTTTATGTTTTGAGTTGCCCAAGGTGAGTGCAGGGAATCAAACTTGGATCCTTTGTAGGAGCAGGTTTCACTGCTAACCACTGAGTCATCTGTCAGGTCCCACCCATGGCTTCTTGACCTATAGTGGACTTTAAAGCAAGTTTTAATTAGGAATTAAAATGATGATTAGAAACAAAAGGAAAGGTATTGACTAGTCCTGCTTGAAAACAATATTTTGAAATAATACATGATCAGGGAAGGATTAAGTGGACATTTACACTGAATTTAAGAGATACAGCAAATAAACACAAGCCAAGTCTCCAGCACTATCCTTAACTCAATTATCCCCCAGATAGATGGGGTGCTATGCATCTGTAATCCTAACATTAAGGAAGCCGAGGCAGGGAGAGCATTCAAGTCCAGTGTAGGTTTTGGAGCAATGTCTTGTTGGGAAAAATAAATCAATGAATGAAAGAATGCATCCAATTCTCAAGGGCTTCAAACAAAACTTGTTCGTGGTAGCTGATTTGGATTGTGAGATAGGAAAGATGTAGACTGACTACTCTAGCCACTTGTTCATGGTAGCTGATTTTGACTGGGAGATAGATAGGAAAGATGTAGACTGACTACTCTAGCCACTTAGAGACTCTCAGGTAGAAGACGAAGCCATGTCTTACAGTTGTATCTGAGCTGGTGCCTTAGTGTGCTGTATTGATATTTTTTACTTTACTGGCACCAAGTTTGTGGACTTGGTGATGCATGTTCCCAAAATCCATGTGGCAACAGGAAGATAGCCTAACCTTAGCCACGGAGAAGAGGCAGTAAGTAACCATGGCAAGGACTGAGGTAATATTGCTATCAAGGAAGTAGAGAAAAAAATCTGCAATGTGTGAAACCTTAGGAAAATTGGTGAAAACTAGCAGAACTTTCTAACATGTTTCAAACACAGTTGAGTAGTAATTGTGCAAGACTTAAACACATGGGGCTGAAGAGATGGCTTACTGTTTAAGGACACTGGCTCCTCTTCCAGAGTTCCTGGAGTAAATGCAGAAATTATATATAAAGGTCAGTGTACATAGGAAGGAAAACGTGATATAAGGATAAAATAGTGTCTTGGAAAGGATATGTTATATCTTTCAAGTTTATTTTTCGAAGCAGTTATTAAGAGTAACTTAGTTGTTTTAGTTTGAAAATCATGAAGAACCTGTTTCTTATGTCCATAACCACTTACAAAAAATTGAAAGGCTGAAACAAAGCAAATTTATGTCCAAGTGAACTAGCCTGGTATCTGCTCATTCTTGAAGGCTCAACAAGGTGTTGGAATTTGCCACTTGTATTGAGAGTTACTTCCATCATTGTTTTATTCATGAATTTGCTGATACACTACATGTGAGTGTGCACAGCCATACATGCATACACATGTGCCTGCTTGTGGAGATCTGAGGACAGCTTGTTGGAGCTTGTTCTCTTGATTATAGTCAGGTCACAGATTTGGTAGGGGGAACTTTTACCCAAGGAGTGATTTATATGCTAAAAGAGTCAACTAGAGAGTGAGACTAAACTAAATTGCCTAAAGGAGTCTCATGCTGCCCTTGCAATCAGTCCTTTTGATAAGAACTTCTGGAATGTAGTCAGTGTGAATCAAATCGGGAATGCGGTAACCTGCAATCCGACAATGCAACACTTAAGTGAATCAAATTAGTATAGCTCTAAATCCATCCTGTGAAGTTTTAACATTTCAGAAATTGTTAGTTAGCATATATCCATTATACAAGTTGATGGGTTTCAAATGACACTTTTGTTCAAGCGTATCATAGGCTTCAACTTTATTCTATCCCCATACTCTCTCCTGTCTCCAATTACTAGTCCTGTTCCTATTCCCAAATAGTCCTGTCTACTTCCATACCAGGTGTGATGCATGTGTGTACAATCTGAGGTCTATATATGAAAGAAAACACTCTGCTCAATCCACAATAAACTGCTTGTATTTTTTGATGTGGTGGGTCTTTTTTTTGGTTTGGGGGCTTGTTTGTTTTGTTTTGCTGCTGTTTTTGAGACAGTGCCTCAAGGGTGTTCTGGAACTCACCATGTAGCTGCGTATTCTACCTTCACTTCCTTAGTGATGGAGAGGCTTGTGTTGCCATGCCTGCCCTATACAGAGGTGCTTTTGAGTCTGTATATGCTAAATAAGTACCTTGTCAACTATATCCCCAGTTCACAGTTATTGTACGGTTATTAGTAATCTCTTTTAAAAGTTTTTTTATATTTGCATTTATATTTATATGTATGTTATATAAATATAATATATATTATAAATACATAATGGTATGTGTATAAATATGTACATATATATGCATATATGTGTGTACATGTATATATATATGCACCCCGTGCTTGTCTCGGGCCCATTGAGGTGAGAAAAGGGCATCATACTCCCTGTGATGATTTGAATGAGAATGCCCCCCTACAGGCTCATGTGTTTTACTATTGGTGGATGTGTTTGGGAAGGATTAGGAGGAGGACTTGTTGGAGGAGGCATGTCACTGTCAGCAGACTTTGAGTTTTCAAAAGACTCATGCCATTCCCAGTGTGCCTCCTGTTTGTAGATTCAGATATGAGCTCTCAGCTATTCCTGCTCCCATGGTTTTGCTCACCATCATGAACTCTTGCCTTCTGAAACCATAGACCCAATTAAAACTCTTTCTTTTATAAGTTGCCTTGGTCATGGTATTTTGTCACAGCAGTAGAAGAGTGACTAAGACACCTTGGGACTGGGACTAGAGATGGCTGTGATACCATGTGGATGCTGAGAATCCACCTGGGTCCTCTGAAAGAGCAACAAGTGCTCTTAACTGAGTCAACTCTTCAGTCTCTAATTATTATTAGTCTTAATTACATTTGTAACATTCCATTAAAGGGATTAGAGGACCTGGGCTTGTTTGAGGGGCCTTTTCTGTCTACAAGGGGGTAAATTTTTAAAAATTTGTACCAGACCTGTAAAGACAGTATTGTGTATTTTAATACTTTATAGACAGTAAGACAGAAAGTACCAGAGTTCATGTTTTGATAGATAATGCACTAAAAAGAATGTTCATCAAACTGATTTAAAAATCAGTTCAAGTTTGATTTTCTTTTTTTCTGATTCTGACATGTGTACAAACTTGACATGGATGTATAAGGAACAGACATTCTAGCATATCCTAAAGGTAGGGCAGCGTAATTTGAACATTTGTTGTTGCCACAGGGGAGTAGTGGAGTGGCCACATCACTGTAGAGGCAAATTTGTTAAGTGACAGTCAAATTTCAGGGGAGTTTTCAACATGGTGCTGAAAGTGAAGTGAGTTTTGCAGGCCTGTGCTTATTGTCACTTTGATTTGTCCCAAGGAAAGACAAAACTGCAAGAATCTTAAAGGAAACAGGTGTGTGTGGCTCGCACATGCTCATACATGCATGCAAATATGCATGCATGCCTGCATATTGGGACTTAGGGCCTCATGAATGGAAAAAATTTTCTTAAGTTGACATAAAAAGCACAATGGATTAAAATTGGTACAAATAATTTGTGAGCCTTAATGAGCAATTATCTGGCCAAGTTGGCCCATGGAAGAATGTCTTAATTGATAGTTGATGTAATAAAGGCTCACACCCTGTGGGTGTTACCATTCCTTTGGCATGTGGGCCCTGACGGTGAGAGTAAGAAAGAGCTGCTCAAAGTAAGTAGGCAGCACTGATGTATTTGTTTCTCTTGACTATGGATGTGATGTGACCACCTCCCTAAGCCCCTGCCTCTGTGACTTCCTGACAGTGATGGACTGTAACAGGGTGCTATGAGCCAAATAAACCCCAGAGTTGTTTTCTATCAGTATAGTTTATCACAGCAATGCTGATTTTGGATTTGGAAAGTTTAGATTAATGTCTTGGCATGTATCTAGTAGCTTTTATCACCAAGTCCCAGTGATGATAAGATTGTCCAAACATATACTTTGGAATATAATTAATAGCAAGAAAGAAAGCTGGAGAAATGATTGGGCTTTTCAGAACAGAAATCAGCTGACACCCTGTGCCCTCATTCTGAGAGAAAACAGCTGTGATAATATACAGTTTGACTGAAGAAGCCAAAGGAAATGTTTTCTGAGATCATAACCTATATAGGGTCTCACTTACTCTTTCCTTCTGTTGGCTTCTCCTAAGGTCCCTTTCTATTGCCCTCTGTATGCCAGGCTCTAGCTCACATTGCAGAATAGAGAAAGTTGAAAGCACAGAAAGTTTTTTTAAAAAAGTCATGACTTTTTCAGTTTCTCTCCTGTTTGTTACACCATGAATTTCAGAATAAGATATTCTACTGATCTTACCACCCTCTTTCCACACTAACAATACATTTGTTTTATGCCTTCCAAAAAGGTTGCACTAATATAACAAATTACCTGAACTGTTCACTGAGCTCCAACAGCTCAGTTGTTAATTAATATCTTCTCACATTCCTTTTGTCCTCATAGCATATTACAAATATATACCATATATGTGCTTTTTTCCCTGAAATATTTGAAAGTTGGTGATAGGCATTGCCACTTAGCCCTTATCTGCTTAAAGGCAGTGCATTTTCCTACACAATGTTTACTAATGTTTCAAGAAGGAAATTTAATATTGATACATGAGTATGTAGTCTCATATTTTCAAAATTATCTCAAGTTTAAAAAATGGTTGTAACCAGTAATCATACATTACATTTCTACTCTTTGTAGACCAAGCTGGCCTCGAACTCATAGAGATCCGCCTGTCTCTGCCTCCTGAGTGCTGGGATTAAAGGTGTGCGCCACCACTGCCTGGCTCATCTTACTTTAGATGGCCACTTTTGTTGTTTCTTCCAAATTAACTAGACAGCATTCTTCTGTACCGAACTTGCTATTCCATTTTAAAATATTTGTAATCTATCTCCACCCTTGTCAGAATGGCTCTGTAATGAATTCTCTCATTCTGTTCATTCTGATGTTCAAAATATCTCACTTCTTGTCAAACTAGAGTCCTTCTAAGGTGTGTTCTGTGTACACTGGCACACTCCTGTGTAGTACTTGTATACTTAAAGGTACAACAAGGGGCTGTGCTTGCCTGTTTCTCTGTGCGTGTTCTTCAGTTTTCTGCTTGTCATAAAGCTTACTTAATTTAAAGTGTTAACATTTCACCATTCTGATTAATGTATCTTTTTTTGTGTATGTGTACATAACACATGCATCTCACAGTGCACACTTGTGAGAGTCAGTTCTTTCCTTGCACCATGTGGGTCTTGGGGATATAGAACTGCAATCATCAGACCTGGTTGCAAGCACGTATACCCCTTGTACCATATCACCAACCTGTAGCCAGTTTAAAAGGAATAATTTCTACTTACTGTTTAAACAGTTTAGGAGTGTGTGTGTGTGCGTGCGTGCATGCGTGCGTGCATGCCTGCACACCACTTTACTGTATGGAGATCAGAGGAGTGCTCTCAGAGACTTCCTCTCCCCTTAAAGGATAAGGGAAACTGAACTTGGGTTGTAAGACCTGCACCAAAGCATCTCTACCCACTGAGCAGTCTTGCTAGCCACTGCTTGCTTTTAAATGTCGCCTTCCTGGATCCTATCCTTACCTTGCTTCTCTTATTGCTTTACTAACTTAGTTTATACAAATAAGTCCCCAGTGTCTCTGTGGGACTCTCCAAGTATATAACCAGTAGTGTGTTAAGTTTAGAAGTA
This sequence comes from Ellobius talpinus, assembly GCA_001685095.1. Classification (NCBI taxonomy): domain Eukaryota; kingdom Metazoa; phylum Chordata; class Mammalia; order Rodentia; family Cricetidae; genus Ellobius; species Ellobius talpinus. Next base: position 2,392 of record LOJH01019042.1, on the reverse strand, counting down.
TGTGCCTTGTGGGTTTTTGGCTTTTTGTTTGTTTGTTTCGTTGGTTTTTCAAGACAGGATTTCTCTGTGTAGCTTTGGAACCTATCCTGGAAATCTCTGTATGCCAGGCTGGCCTCGAACTCACAGAGATATGCCTGCCTATGCCTTCCAACTGCTGGGATTAAAGGCGTGCGCCACCACCGCCTGGCTGTGCCTTGTATTTTGTAAGGATCTCATGTATTTACCATTTTGTAAGCATCTCACTTGTATTTACCATGAAAAGGGAAATCTACCCCATCCTGTTTCCTGTCTTTTTGTTTTGTTCGGGTGCCTTAGGAAACCCCATGGACTTCTGGCCTGCAGCTTTAGGTGCTGGTCCTTACTATGCATCCCACCGCCATGCATCTTCTCCTAGCATTTTCCCCATAGGTTCTTCGCACTCGTTTATTCTCTTGCTCTCTTGTGTTCTAGTTCCCCTTTTCAGCTTAGAAAATAAATTAATGTACTACTAAGTTCTTGACATAGTGCTTGCTTTTAGACAAGGCTATAAAACCCAAGAACATGATTTTGTTTTTTGTTTTTTCCACCCTGTCTTTCCCTCCTTTCAGTCCTGCTTTTTCCATGCGGCAGCTGTAATGGCCAAGGCAGGATCTGTGGCCTTGGAGCTTCTCAGTCTCCTGCATATGGGTTACCCTGTAGTGTCTTCATAACTGCTTACTTGCCAAGCTCCTTTTCATCCTTTAGCTAACAAGCCCAGGTCACACAATAATCCAGGAGGAATGCTTTCACCACCATGTGGTTGCTGGGAGTTAAACTCAGGACCTCTGGAAGAACAGTCAGTGCTCTTAGCCTCTGAGCCATTCTCCAGCCCCTGAAAGCATATTCTTTAATAACCCAAGAGACACCTCTTCTAGCAAATCTTGCAGGCTTCAGGAACCGTTAGGAGCTGTTTCCTACAAACCAGGATGAGGAAAAGACTGCTTCCAAAGGGGTCAACTCCAGAGGTTTGATGAGCTTGATGGTGCCTTCACCCACCTTCCTGAAGCCAATACCATCATGGAGGCCTCACATATTCAATACTAAGGGTAGAGCTGAGGAGGCAGCAGAATGATAATTGCTCTAAGAGATGAGAGGGAGACACTCACTCATCCTTGAGAGTAAAGAATCAGCAGCCACCTAAATGAGTTCAGCTTCGCAAATTCTTTGTTTGTGCCCGGCGGAGGGGATGGTTTTAGTCACTAGCTCACTTACTATGCGCTTCTCCAGAACTGCACCTGACCATTTGATTGGCAGCAGATCACTGTTGCTCCAAGGGAGAATGAGGAGTGGAAATAGTTACCGTATTTATATCACATCTTTTCCTTTAAAATTTATTTTTACTTAGTTTTGTTCCTATATGAATTTGTAGTCAGGTTTTGCCAAAATTAGTAATTTATTTCCAAAGATTTCATTTATTTCACAACCCTGACCTACAAGAAGTGAGTGCAGGGTTGGACAAATGGGATAGCAGCTAAGAATACAAACTGTTCTTTTAGAACTAGGTTTGGTTCCAGCATCCATGTGGTGGTCTCCTGTATGCACATGGCGCACACAGACTCATAGGCCATGTCACCGTGGCTAGAATAAAATACAAGCATTTCTAAGAATTCTTAAAGATACTGGTGAATAAATGGCTTAAAATTTACTGTACAGCCATCATATATAGTGTTATCCCTTGAGTATGTTTAAATTAAATTTAAATATATAAACTTCATCTCCACGTTTAGCCATTTAAAGATAAAAGAATGTGAGTCAGTTAATTACAGTCTTCTTTCAACGCTCTTCAACATCATGCACAGAAAAGATCTCTGTCAGCATAGCATTCAAGCAAAGGGGCACAAATTACCAGTGATGGGTTAACTACAAAAGGGCATAAAAGTATACAATGAAAAAGTCCAGACTTCCTAGTGGCTCTCCCAGTCTTGTTCTTAAAATAAGATAAAATCAACTTTAGGGTCTTAACTAGGGTCATCCTTATGGACTCCTGGGAATTTCTCTGGAGCCAGGTTTCTTTCTAGCCCCATAATGGCTCCCTCAATCAAGATATCTCTTTCCTTGCTGTCATCTGTGCCCCTTCCTCCATCTCAACTATCCTTTCCCTCAAGGTCTCCTCAAGGTGCCAGAACTGGCCTAGCCCTGTACTCAGACTGATGAATATCTTAAATATCACCATAGAGCCTTTATCCAGCAACTGATGGAAACAGAGGCAGAGACCCACATGAGAGCACTGGAGAGAGAATATGAGCAAAGAGGTCAAGACCATGATGGGCACACCCACTGAGACAGTTTACCCGAGCTAATGGGAGCTCACCAACTCCAGCTGACTGGGAAGGAACAAGCATAGGACCAAACTAGTCCCTCTGAATGTGGTTGA